>NJDC01003612.1:11752-43241 GCA_002245475.1 Calephelis virginiensis
AGAACATTGAAGTTAAAAAAAACCATTGACTTTGACAATTGACATTTTTCTTTCTTTAAGTTTTGGCCTTCACGTTAGTATTTAGCCATTAGTCAAGTAGAAATTTGCATCAAATTTTATATCAATTTCAATTAATTTTAATTAGTCATCAGTCGTAAGTCGTCAATAAGTCATGTCAGGCTCTTGGGTAAAGCGGTGGCCTTTTTACACAAGCTCATGTAACGAGATTTGGCGGCAACGAGAAAATATACGATACGCTAATTTCTTTATGATTATTTCATTTGTGCATTTTTACTGAACAAAATTGTACAAAATGCCACCAAAATTGACTAATTTCACTCAATATTAACACGAAATTCAATAATTATGAAAAAACTTCGACCATCCTTTCTCTCGATGGCGCCAAAACTCCGACAATTGACATTTGACGTTGAAAGTAGCAAATACTTTCAACGTTGCCATCCGAGTGAATTTTTCACTAGATTTAGTATTTTTTTTTGGAGTATGATAGTTTTATTCTGAAAAAAAAATCACTACATAAATATTTAATTATTTTTGTGATATTTAACAAACTGCGTTGCTGACCGTAATACTAACAGTGGTACAATTTTTGACGAAGTCGTTTACCTAAATGAGATAAAAATTATGAAAGTTGTGATAGTAATATTATTATGGGTACCTTAACACCAATACTAACATAAAATTGTGTTTATTTAGCCAGATGAATGTTTCGCGCACAGCGAAAACTCACAATTCTAATTTAGATTTAGATTTAGTTTTCTGATAACAACTACTAGGACTACTGTATACTACTTTTCATATGATGACTATTAAGTTACGTCTTGGTCAAAACAGGCCAAAGACTAAATAGTTTTATTTTACACCTTTACTTAATCAACACGTATGATATGGCAATGGTTCCAAGCATCAGCTATATGGGTCGTGATGTTTACAAGAGCTGTAATGAATATATTGGTGATCAAAATTTTATCAACTAAATAAAAAACAGATTTTTTGTTTTCTTTAAATGAAAGCAATTTTAAATTTTGTAAATGAAAACTCTTAATTTTTCGGTTTTTGAAGTTTTACTGCCTTTGGCGTACTGCGTAAGGCTAAAGGCGAATCACCAATCTTTGTTGCCGGTACACAGACATGTTTATCTATTTCATGTACGGTACTTTAATACGAGAAAAATATACGGTCGCCGGCCTTGACGAAAAATCTCCCGTGCGTGATCCTTTTAAATTCTGCTTAATGCCACTCCAAACTAAAATTATGGAGAAAATATACAGTTAATATTTAACAATTTTAAGTTTTCGTGTTATGTTTGTACATACATTATGTACCTAAGACAGTTCCTACAAGACTTCTAATGGTAGAGTTCTGTGCAGCAACTTGTAGAGATTTACTGCCTTACCTTTTCCTGCAGCAATAATAATAGGATAGCCGATAGACTAGTCACAGGATGGCGACCCACCTGTAACATCTATGGTGTCTGGAGGTCAAGGTTGTCTTGTTCACCCGTGTACTTATTCGAAGACATATGTATCTAGCGCTTTGTATATACTTCGTTATGGAATTCTAGTGATTTTTGAAGTAAAAACTTCTTCAGCGGCGTTGCGTACTTTTTTGGAATGGGTAAAAATTTTTAATCTAGCATCAGGACACATAACCTGATTCATAAGACATAAATTCGTAAGATGGTGCAGGGCACTTGCACGAATGTTCCTGTTGTCATGTTTGTGTGCACGCAATAAATGAATATTGTACTCTACTACATAAATTCTATAATTTGTACTTTCATACTGACAATTAAAACAATTCGTGCAAAATTATTCCCTAACCATTCTAATATATCAAAAATTAACAACTTTCACATTCAAGTTTTCACTTCTGCTGGCACTCCCGGAGTGCAACCTGTCGTTTTTTTTAAAGTAAAACCTTGAAATCTAGGAAATTGATTGAGACCAAATCTAGTGATTTTTTTTTTAATAAGGTGGCATCATTGAATACGTCGACTGTTGTATTTGCGAATTGCGATAGTCAAACTTCTTGGTGATTATTATTGTAATACAATAATAATAATGTTCTAATTTGGATATTAAATAATTTTATCTTGTCGCCCACGCAATTGTTACATCCTTTTGGTCAGATAATTTACACAAATCGGTATTAATATGTAAATGTACACAAGCACAATAGCGTAGCGACTAGCGACTTGCATGTTTATTTTAAAATGAACACCAATATTTTTACCATAACATTATTCATTGTATTAATTAATTTAAAAGTGACTCTGTCTATGTACAGTAAATCGTGGAATGAAAAGTATGAAAATAAATGCCCTAAGTTGTATGCAAAGAATTTCCAAAACTATATGCCTGCAGGTATGGTACATTTATTCATATTTACTTATAATATTTTAATTGTTATGATACCATGGCTGTATTAGGGTTTAGCTTAACGTTGCCGTCGCATCAAAAGGCGCAATTTCTGTTTCTGATGAGGCAATTGTGTGTTAAACACTGAAGATATCTGAATATTTTTTCTATATATTACATAGTATGATTGTCACAAAAAACTTATTAAATATGTATACCTACTTAGACAAGGTAGTTAAGTTTGCAAGGATCTTGATGTGGTCCTCTCAACTCTGGCTACCCCATAAGGAAATTGGTGTGAAGATATGTATTTATACTACAGATCTCTAACTGACCAGTGTTTTTACATGAAACATAAAAAAATTTTTTGTGTGGCACTCCCACACAGAAAAAGACACAAATAGATTTAAAGTATGGGCAAAGATTCGGGCTTGAATTTGTCGCAAAATAAGATAATGCATGTGGCTTAGTCCTATTTATTTAGGCCGATTAAGTGATTTTTTTCTGACTATATTCTGTTGCTAATTAAATATTTGTAATTTGTTATTCAATTAATTATTAATAGTTAATCAACAATAATTTTCCCTATTTGTACATTTTTAAGTCTATCTTACTATTTAATTTAGTTGTATTGTGCTTTTACATTTATCTTACCTGCTGAATAAATCTTGTTAAGTATATATTTTAAAATAACAAGAACTAATACCAAGACTGGTGATAAATTTTTTTAGGAATAAATTAATGAAAAAACATACCAGAATATATTATACCTTCCTATTAACAAACATCAAAATCCGTTATGTAGTTGAAAAGAGCTAAGCATACATAGGGTCAGACAATGAAAAGCAGCTTTATCTTATACTGTAGTGATAATGGCAAATGATTTTTTATTTTTAATTAGCTTGTTTGCTCATCTTTTTGCAGGAAATTTAACTGCTGGAAATTATACTGAAAGAACAGATCTGAAGGGACTGAAACAATGTATTATGTCATGTTGTATCTCAGAAACATGCAATGTTGTGTTCCTTGCAGACACAAGGTGCTTTCACATAGAATGTGTTAGTGATGAGCTGTGCTTACCATTGCCACGAGTTGGTCCCCGAAAATGGGAGACACATGTGGCAATGATTTTAATAAAACCTGTATTAGCTAATGGTAAGATTTTGTGCATTATTTCTAGTAATTCTGTAATTAAAGATTCAAATTAATAACTAAATTAAAAAAATATCTATTGTATATTTGTGGGCTGGGTAACTGATCACTTATACAAGAAACTTTTTTCCCAAAGTCTGCACACACAGTGCACTATTAACCTTGGAAATGTATTTCTTACCATCGAGAAATTTGTCGCTACATGTATTTCATAAGTTACTACAACACACAAGACTCCTTTTCAAAATTAATATTTTTATTTTATAGAAAACTGGTCAGATATATTAGAGCAATCAAACTTCAGAGAATTGAACAGGAACTATGCAGCTGATGATGAACCTCAATATGCGTATACAAACCGCTATTCTGATGATGATATTACAAATTTTTTAACTCACTTCATTGACACACCAGCCATAGATGAAGATGAACAAAATTTTGTAAAGTTTACCGACACTACTGACAATGAAATGATGTTGGCTTCAAGATTTCTGGAGAAAATATCATGTGAAGTTGGTGCTGATGACTGTCCATACAATGCTGAATGTATTCCTTTAGGGCATAATATGCGCAATGGTATCTGCAAGTGTATATTGGGAATGGAAGAAAACTCGCAAGGCACTTGTGTCCCAATGCGTAGATCATTTACCAAAGACTCTATTGATTCAATTAAGAAAGGCGATAGTTTAACTGAAACAAAAAGTGTTTTAGCAGATAAGCCAT
Organism: Calephelis virginiensis; assembly: GCA_002245475.1. Lineage (NCBI taxonomy): Eukaryota > Metazoa > Arthropoda > Insecta > Lepidoptera > Riodinidae > Calephelis > Calephelis virginiensis. The sequence goes on from NJDC01003612.1 coordinate 16,009, forward strand.
TGCCGAGACAAAATTTAACTGTGTCAATATCACCTAAAGAGGTATGAACGATTTTAGTTTTAAAGGCTTACAATAAAGTCTACTTCCAATACATTGATAAAAAAAAACAAAATATGTGTAGGTATTTTCAGTTTTCTACTAAAAATAATACTGCTTGGGATTGGAAGTGTGCTAGGTTGGCCATAGGCTAGCCACCTATGACATTGTGGGAGTTAATATCTTCTTCTAGTCGTGGATGTGTCACACTGTGCCCCTGCCCATGTCTTCGGGGATATGGGGATGACGTTTAGGTAGTTTTGTATCAATGTTGACATACACAACTACCACTTTTATGGTCTTTGTGAATAAAGTTGTTCTGATTCTGATAATGGATTGTATTTTTGGATCTGGCTTTTAATTATATTGCTTGTTATTTGTATATGTATCATGTTGTGTCACAAGCATCTAATTTTCTGACTTTGATATTAAGTCAGCTTGTGCTGTTTGTACAGAGATAGGGTATTTAGTATTAAGTATAACATAAAGATTCGACTCTTTCAGGTACAATTGCCAGATAATGAAGTGACCTTATCTGCATACACAATCCCTGATGAAAAATCAACAATGAGCCATTATAACTATGTCTGGACGTTAGTTGATCAACCAAGTGGAGGATTTACAGGTAATAAATATATAAATCTCTAGTAATTGTCTATATTGAGACCTTGCATAAAAAAAATTAATCACAGAGAACCTTTGTTTATAAACCAAAGCAAGTTTGCTTAAGAATTGCTAGACCTCAACTTCAATCTCTAGAAATTAAATTAAAAATGGTAAAATTAATCAACTTACTGAAGGAAATTGCAGATTCAACTAACTTCCCGTGGTATAGGTTGTTTCCATTGACTATTACTTAAGCAAAAAAAATATTTTTAAATAAATAAAGCTACTTATTTATAAATAAATATTAGGTTTCCTGGTTGGGTTGTACATGAGCCTATCTCTTCTGTGATAGGAACCTGAAGATACTTATTTATAAAATATCTGATCAGGAAGTCGTGTTTTTACACAAATGTGTATTAAAAGTTGTGTTTCTCAAATTTGCTAATAATGTAAACATTATGATTATAGTGTAGATACTATGATGTTTATATTTAGCATTTTGGTTTGTTTTTAGAAACACCAATCTTAATGAAAGTACAGTAACATTTACTGTCTTTACTGAAAGACATTACAGTTTTAAAGTGACCGAATCTATTCTCATGGAGAAAGGTTTGTTTCCGTCACGGCTAAATAATCATGAAAATAAAAATGTTTAATAACCCAAATAAAACCTCTCCAACAGCACGTACACAGACATGTCAAACTTATGACACCACTTTTTTTTCCGTCGGAGCTTAGTAAAAAAGGCTTTTAAAATAAATAAACTTTGATTTATTTATTCATCAACCATTTTGACGGTATAAAAAAGAAATTGGCAGTGTTAACTATTTATTGTTTCCCCATCCTGGATTATAGAGTGTATTTTTTTTCAGAATAGCTTAAATGGTATTTGTTCATTGTAAATATTTAAATGTTTCAGGAAACATGAATCAAAATGGAGGTACAGTAACACTGACTGACCTTACTGAAGGACATTACCGGTTTAAAGTGACAGTGAATGGTACTAACTCGTATGGCGAAGGCTTTGCTAATGTTACTGTTCTACCACCAAAGCGAATAAACAAGCCCCCTGTAGTTGTAATTACTCCTCAATCTCAAACAGTCAAGCTCCCAAACTCGGGGGCTGTGTTGGATGGCAGTGCTAGCAAGGTAAGGATATTATTTTGAAACTGTGAACCAAAAGGAATATAATTACTACACTGCACTATGTTTTAAGAGACGGGACTTAGTACTTTAAAAAAAATCAGTTTATATGGCACTATGTTACCAACGAAACGTCACATAAATGTCAGTTTTTACATAAGTACGAATCTCACAGATAAAATACAGCTGCTGAGCAATGTATTAATTTTTATCGATATCAATAAAATTTAAGCTATAGGTACCAGTGGTATATATAAATTAAGCTAATAAAAATTTATTTTATCCCTATTAGATCAAATCAGTATTCACATTTAAATCCAACTTATACTGGATAGTAATTAAATAAATTAAAATAAATCAATAAATTAGAAATAGTAAACAACTGCCACGTTGGACAAATATGAACTCAAAAGGACAAAAGGAAAATAAAAGACTTTACCGTGCAAATTTTTATATTGACAAAGATATACTGATGAAGACACTCCTAAGTGAGTAATATTTAAAATGCAAACTATAACATTTTGTTATTACAGTTTTTACTAAATTTTGCTAAAAAGCATTTTCCATATTAAGCTCTCGGCGCTGCTCTTATTTATTCAGTTTCCATATGAACAGAAAAGTATACAATATAATATTTCACTGTATTCCATAAATCTATCACCAGATGGTAGAGCATTTATTGGGGAGATCTGACGAAAAAAAAATTAGCGGACTTGCCATCTCGTCCAGTCTTTTAAAATATGCAAATGCAAAATGCAAAAAAAATTGCAAATGGTTTTGGGGTTAAACATACACATTCTTACGTTATTACGTAGCTGAATTCTCAGGGATCCTAAAAATATATACATTTATATGTTTTTAATACATAAATCGAAAGATATCGTCGTTTTTCCGATTTGCCGCCATTTTTCGCCAAACGTGTTGTCGCTTTTGCTTTTGGACTGTTGTACTAATATGTGAATATACAAAAAAAATGTTAACAAGCAATCTCTTCACACATTATAGAGAGATAGAAAAACACTCATAACTAAATAACAAAAATGGTTGTGTGTACTTATGAACGCGTGTGAGAAGTTATACCTACTTGAAAAAATAATAAAAAAATCTGCAACGAGAAATATATAAATCGCACTTGTATCTAAACTAAATCACGTGTGTGAATGTAGAAACATGTTTCTAAAGTAGGCAATTTCACTACAGATTCGCGCGCATCTTAAAATTTCGCTCTCCGCTGCAACTTCGTTTAGTAACTTTTGTGTGACGGATCTTAAAATTTCAATCTCAACATTTTTTATAACGCACCTAAATGTATAACTTTAAAATTATATGTGTGTTTTTAGGACGATGATGCTATAATATCATGGCACTGGGAGTTAACAGCTGGACCAATCGGCTACCAACCTCCACTACAAGATGGGCCCACACTTGTGTTGAAAGATCTCAAACAACCAGGAAATTATACATTTAAGCTCACTGTAGAAGACTCCGATCATGTAAAGAATTCAACCACTGCCAATATCACCGTTTTGAACCACACTGATTATCCACCTGAAGCTAATGCAGGTGAGGTTATTATAAGACTGCTAGAAGAGTTGTGTTTTCGTGTATCTGTGCTAGTACTATACATGGATAGTTTATTTTTTTTATGGCAAAAGACAGCGAACATGTACGCGGCTTCCCTGTTGGTAAGAGATAACAGTGGCCTATAGATACTACAGATATTATAGGTGCGTCGCTATACTGTGGCCAGGGGGTTAGGCCAATGTGCATGTCGACCAGCTACCCTGCCTTCTAAAACAGACCAGCACTGTCATTATCGAGGCAAAAATAGATAAGAAGATAGATTCTTACCCATGTAAGTTGCTGCATAGCAGTATATCATCAGTGATCTTGTTAGTAATGACTCAATTAAACTTTGCACGCCTCTTACGAGCTACCAGGCAGGACCGTAGATGGTCTGTTGCACATACATTCTACCTTTTCGCTTTTACTTGGCGATAGAGCCACCTTTTCTGTCCTACAAACTATAATCTTATGCATTTGATAATACTTCTTTGTATTTACTTTGTTGTAAGTTTGATTGTACACAAAAAAGAGTTATCTTCACGCCCATATCCCCGAAGAGGAAGGTAGAGGCATAACCAGGGTACCCATGACTAACCGAAGACACTAAGTCCCACAATGTGAGGCAAGCCTATCACTAACCAGGCACATATCCAATCCCGGGTAACATTTTTTTTTATTAGAAAATCGAAAGTATACATTGTCTAATTTTTGTTGTTGCCTGGTACCTCAAGCTAGACCTAGACCACAGAGGCGATCAAAAAGAGTTCATTCATTCATTCATTCTTAGCAGACCCAGACACTTATATGAATAATATATAACATATATGTATATGTCGGAGAGATATATCACACATACGCGGTCCGAACGGGAACACCGGAACTAGTAGGCCGAGAGCTCAGAACTTGAGGGTAGTTAGTGAATAATTCAGAAATATCAAAACAAAGCCGTAACACCTGATCTAGTCCTACAACCACATCGTAAACCTCATAATAATAAACAATAGAGTACTCACCACACTGTTTACATAACCACAATAACGTACAAACAACTATAACGTACATCCATTTGTTACTAAAAACCATCAAACATTGAAGTATGCCTGCTACTATGACAACACTACGTAAACACGTCACGGTGTTCGTGCTTACGCAAACGCTAAACCCCCGAAGGGGAAAGAAGGGCTCCACCCCGCCCCCCTCTTAACGTGAGTGCCGACCGAATAATGTACCCCCCGAACGACCCATATCCTAGGCCCCAAGATCCCAATTGAATTAACAATTGCGACCTAGAAGTGTCTCTTTGTCAACCTATGACAGGGAGAGACTATTACCAGTGGCGACCTCCGTACTAGACAGTAGTCCAAACCCTGAGAGACGTGCGCAAAGCATGTCTGCCGCAATATGGCGGCGCTAGGGTTTATATACACGTGGCCGCGGTGAACGGACCAATAAGAAACGAGTTACTTGCTAATGTGCCACCTGTTGTGCTAATAAGACAACTTTATCCATGACTTCCTGATAAACCGACCAATAAGAAACAAGCTACGAGAATTCCGATGCACCTGTGGCGCCAAACGTACTAATGACCACAATATCACAACTATACTTTGTTCATGACTTTCCGACGTTACAAGCTGATACGCCACACGTTGCACCGACGACACTCATGACCACAGATATTAGGAAATAGGTATACTAGCTCATCATCTTCCGACATATATATAACAAGCAGCTATACTTTGTATATGTACTTTCATATTATAAAAAGGTAAGTAGACAGATATCCCAAGTGCAAGAAATAAACACTTAAGATATTAATGGTTAGTACCATCGTGGTGTACATTAATCTCCTTTTGCAACTTTTATTTTAACTGTAACCTCAAAGCACACAATTTTACCCGCAGGAACACATACTTTTTCGAAAATTATCCTCATTGTATTTAATAATGTCTTAACAGTGCTTCAACATGGCCGCCATTATAATGTCCTGCAATAGCTATGAATCAAAACACCGAGCGCAACCGGCAAAAAGTTGTTATTGTTCTATCACATAGTTTTAATTGGTTATCGCATTTTTCGAAAATATGATGATATCTACATATGTTGCACCTATTGATAACGTTGTAATATGATTTTGAAACTAGTTACTTTGATTTGAAATGTTCAGTAATTTGTTTGGTAAAGCTCGACTGTCTTTTTATACACTTTATACACTTTTAGGACAAGATGTAATAATATATTTACCACACAATAATTTGACTCTCAATGGGAGTCTGTCCACTGATGACCACGAAATCACGTCTTGGGAATGGACCAAGTCTGCGGAGGATGAAAACAAAGCTGTTGACATGCAGAACACTCATTCGCCGTACTTACAGGTACGTACTTAAAATTTTTAAAATAAACTTAGTGTGTTTTTTTAATGGCACAAGATTAATTTTATACTACAAAATATTAATATATATTCTTAAATTTGTTATAATTTACCATGTCAACAAAGAAATCTCCATACTCAAATTAGAATAAACGGCCGCCTTGTTGGTCAAGTGGCTAGCGTGCACGCCTAACTACACTGACCAACTGCGAGGCTCGAGTTCGATTCCGGACGGGGGCAGGCATTTGTGTGATGAACATTAATAGGTCTACATTTCCGGGTCTGGGTGCTTATTAAATTTATTCTGGTATCTATTTAAGTATTTCTATGTATTAGAATAATTGACTAACACCCATAACACAAGCATATAATTTGCTTACTTTGGGTTTAGATTCAATTTGTGTAACTTGTCCTGAAAATATTTACTTGTTCACTTTGACCATACAAAAGGTATTTGTACCCGTAGATATGTATATAAATTACCACCGGATCGGAAATGTGACCATACTGATAAGATCCGGCGAAAAAAACTCAGACGCTTGTCTTTTTTAATTTATTACGATTTCGTGATCAGATCAGATAATCGTAATCAGAATCAGAATCCAAATTCCAATACGAAGAAAAAATACTCTAGAATTTTTTCATATACTTTAACCACGTTCAAACGTTGCATCTGTTTTGTTTATTTTGCTACTATAACGCATTATGGCAGCAAGAATACCTAAGAAACCTTTTTACGACTTAATATGACCGACTACAGTTTATGATTACTAGACTATTTGCGATGGGCTTGTTACATCGGTACGCTAAAAGAAATTTATAATACTACAACTACTACTAAATGTATGATAGTACTATTAATTAATTATTCACCAAAGGCCGCTATAGAAAAAAATCTTTTTTCATACAGCTATCCAATCTTTCGGAAGGCGTTTATACTTTCGTGTTGAAAGTGACGGATTCGTCAGGTCAGTCGTCGACGGCGGACGTCCACGTGTTCGTCAAGCCGCCCACTAACACTCCGCCCGTCGCTGACGCCGGCCCTGATGAGGTAAGTCACAAATCTTGTTTTAAACTAGAGGCCTTTAATGGCCCCTAAATGAAATATTATTTTAAAGTTACAAATTAACATAATAGTGATCTTAATCTGTAATATCGCATACTAAGTATATATTTGTAACCCCTTTTTTTATTTGATCTGGCGATTCAGAGTTTTTAATATATGTATATTTATTAATTTATAATTAGGGGCAACAAAAAGAAAATTGGGTTTTTCTGATAATAAAAAAAATGTTTCTCGGGATAGGATATGTGCCCGATTGGCGATAGACTTGCCACCTATCACACTGTGGGACTTAGTGTCTTCGGTTAGTCGTGGGTGTCCTGGTTTTGCCTCTGCCTATCTTTTCTGGGATATGGGCGTGAAGATACTTTTTTTTCATAATTAGGTACTTATTTAAAGATAATTTGTAATATCTTTAGAGTGTTCAATTTATGTTTTATGGTACCCTATGAGTATGGGACAAGTCAAACTTAATTCCTTACAAAGATCAGGAGGGTTACCATGAACGCTTAAAGCAGTATTATTTCAATGTTTTTTTATGATGTTGGAAGGCTAACAAGCGGACGGATTTACTGATGGTAAGAAATCAGAGAAACCGAAGATGGTAATAGTGCTTTGCCAACCTTCGCCCGGGATGTTGGGGCTTAAGAAAAAAGTTTACCGGGTACCTTATCCTCTGAACAGAAACACGTCAACGGCAAGTACTGACGCTATGGCGGCTGAAATAGGTAAGGCGGTGGTACCAATCTAGGCAAGTCGCTGCGAGACCTAGTCAAAAGTCACAGTGTTAGTGACGATAAACCTGTTCTCGCCTTTTACGAGCTCCCTGGCACAGGAAGACAGAAGGTCTATTCTGCAAAGGAGCCCAGACCAACATGGAAAAAATGAGTACCCATAAAAGCAACTCTATGCAAATCGTCAAAGATTGTCTTTCTCCGATGACAGTTACCACTATGGAAATGAAGTTATTATAAGTTTAAAGGGGAATCCTCTCTCCCCCCTTTATTTCTAGCCTTGTCATTCGTTTGGAAAATCTAACGCCCAGTTCCTATTCAATACTTAAGAAACGAGGTGGTAGGTTTATGACCAAATCATAATTTCTAATCTGTTTGTCAGCGAGATGTCTTAACTACGGTCGCTCGTCGCATCTAGTTAATTCAAAACATTATTGTGGAACCACAAGTAGGTCTTGTTACTTTTAAAAAACTACGAATGATTATACTTACGGTTTAGGCCTTGTTGATTATAGGAACGGAGCATTATGTCCATTATTGTATTTATTTTTTCATTCTTTTTCATTCTTATACGGTACAATAATACGGTGAACGAAAATAATCGAGAAGCCTTTTTCTAGTTTTATTCTTCTGATGTTGAATAAAATAAAACTTAATAAAATTTTAGAGAAATATTAATAGAAAAGGAGAACAAATTAAATTACGCGCATATCTTCTAAATAGCAACTCTATAAACGTCATTTCTGACAGCTGTCATGGCTCAAGACTTCGTTCACTGTATGAAAGTATAACTTCCAAAAGCCATACACATGTTTGGACTTGGTGTATAATATGCATGTGGGGGTTATTCGGTTTGTCATTGCAGTTCATATCACTGCCGCAAACTTGGGTAACACTGAACGGGTCCGCATCGCACGACGACCACCGGATCGTGGCGTACACTTGGCGGTGTTTGTCCGGTCCCACTAACTCTAACATCATCAATTATAACGAGTCTATTGCTAACGCCACTGCTCTCACAAAGGGACAATATCTTTTCTCACTCACTGTGCTCGACGACAATGGCAATTCTGCATCTGATAATGTTACTATTACCGTCACGCAAAGTAAGTATGTTTTCACTATTTTCCCTCCTTTTAGTGTAGGTATAAGACGACCCCATCGTCTACTAGTAAAATATATAAATTGGATTTGCTGGATTATTTCACTTATGCACTTAGAGCACGTTCCTATACTACTTAGTACAGTTTTATAATTTAGTATATGACAACTCTCTCCCCCTTCTAGTTTTCACGTAGTATTTTAAAAATAAGTTTTTTTAAATATCACCTCTGTGGTCTGACTTCCGGGTTCGATTCGGGGTCTGGCATTAAAAAAATATTAGAAAATGTATATTTTCAATATTCTAATAAAATTTACGTTGCCCAGGATTGAATATGTGCCCGGTTGGCGATTGGCTTGCCACCTATCATATTGTGGGAATTAGTGTCTTCGGCTAATCGTGGGTGTCCTGGTTGTGCCTCTTCCTACCACTTCCGGAATATAGGCATGAAGATACTTAAGTTTTTCGATAACTCATAATTTAGCTCAGATTTGTCTATATTACAACAGCACTTACCACGTGACGCACTACCTTCTCCCTGGTAGCAAACATAGTATTTCGTAGACCTATCGCCCTCCCTGATCAGGATGAGTAGTATAGGTTTAGAATAAGTAATACCTTAGTAATAGTATAGATGCGTTGCCTTAGTCCTATGTGGAAAAGTTCTGCAAAGACGCGCTTGGATTAGTAAAATCTTACCTATTATCGCTCGCCATTGTCGTGTTCTCATTTGTAACATAGTTGTAAAATTACCTAAAACCCCAACCACTAGTTGGCAACGCACTGTTAACAACTTTGGTGTTCATATTTTACTCAAGTCTTTCAAATAAATATTCAGGTTTTATTTGAGTTTGATGGGACTGCTGTTTGTAGCACGAAAGGTATTTTATTATTGCTTATATACAAGGATTCTTGTCCATTATTTGTTTTAGTTACATTTAACTTTGATGTCATGCATGTGTAGTTTTGTGGTCCTATGTTTATAATTTCCTACAATTAATGTTTTTCCTTACAATTTACTAACTTGTATATATTACATTTTTGCAACAAATCGGTATATGAAGTATAAAAAATATACTTTAAAGATGAAATTATTCTTTTTAAAAGTAATTAAAACTGTTTCATGAAAACGGCCAGTTTCATCTTTTTTAATTAATTAAAATATGTATTGTTTCAAAACTCGATGACAAGAGGCAATGAAAGAAGAGTTAAAAAAATCTTAACAAAAATGGAAGTCCGACATCTGTTTTAGCATAATTTGTTTCGAAACCAAAATAACTTAATTGATTATTTACTTAATTAGTAATTAGTTATTATAATCCCGTTGGATGTAGTACAGACAGGTAAAGCATACACTTATGTAAACAACGCAAATACATAAGCGTGTGCTTGTGTATTTACGTGTATGTACGTGCATCTAAAAAAAATATAAATCATGCGCTTAGTATTTTTGAAAGTCTATGTTTCTAGTTCCAAAAGTTGCAAGTCTGCTTTTGTTTGTCTCACAATATGAAAAAAACAAAAGACCTAGAATAAAAAAAACCTTTTTTTAAAAAACCCAATACCTAATTATCTAGACATTTTCTTACAGACAAAAATAGTCCACCAAAAGCAGACGCTGGGGGTGACCAAGTTTTAAACTTACCATTGCCGGTACTCATACTAAATGGATCTAAATCCTCTGATGACTTTCGAATTGTGTCTTGGAAATGGACGAGGTTGCCTTCCGGTTTGGCTGCGGGGACTGTTATACTGAACTCTGATACGCAACCTGTGTTGATGGTAAGGGTATTTTCGACTGTTAGCTCAAACAGACCAGCAGCACTCTGCTGTCGACAAAGGCAAATGACACTCGACTTTACCGCTTTAGTATTGAAGATGCTGACTGCTGCTCACTATATTATGTATGTGTGCTACAAAGTGCTGCTCTTCTCCACGAGGCCTTAAATACTCGTAGGAGCGTATCCTAATGCTGATATCACACTGACGCCGCCGGTGTCAGGTAATGCGTTTGAAGTGTGTTATACTGTGAAATATTTGTATGCAAATCACGATTTTTCAGCACAAAGTTAAAATCTGCATCACTGCAAAGTGATATCACTACATAGTATAAAACAAACTCGCTTCTTTTGTCTCTTTGTATGCTTATATCTTTAAAATTACGCAGCGGATTTTGATGCGATTTTTTTAGTAGATAAAGTGATTGAAGAGAAAGGTTTATATGTATATTTCATAACCGTGCGAAGCCGGGGCGGACCGCTAGTTCTTAATAATTTCATGTAATAAATTTAACTGAATCTACTTCAATTTATGATAATATTCTCTAGTAATAACTTATATTGTTACTTATTACTTTCTCAAACCAAAGACCGTTTTCAGCTTACAAATATAGAAGCCGGGCGATACGTATTCGAACTCACTGTCACAGATGACCAAGGCGAGTCCGACAGGGACACGGTTAGCGTCCAAGTCAAATCTGATCCGCTAGAAATGAAGCTTCTAGAAATGACACTCCATATCCCAATATCCACTTTCACCAAAGGTCAATTGGATACCATAGTACAGAAGATGACATTACTCCTCAAAGATGACATAAAAGTCAACGTGACAGAAATCAGCGGAGAAGTGGATTCTGGCAACACAATTATTGTTTTCTTCTTGTCGGAAAAGGTTTGTTTTTTTTATCTTGATGAGTATATAAAAATGAATCCCAGTTTTCCTTGGTCAACGCGTCATGCGTAAACAGAGGAATCAATTTTATTGATTAGTAGTTCTTTATTTGTTGTGTTAGTTACTGTCTGGAGAAGATTCACATTATGAAGAGAAAAACCGGGAAAATAGGAATTTACAATATTAATTATTTTTTTTTCCATAAATATATTGTTATTCATGTCAAGCGATATTGTTAGTAATGTAATTAAAAACGGTAAACTGACATGCATATAGTTGAAAGACTTGAGTTAAATTAGGCTACTTTTAAAAAAAAATAGCACTGTGTCCTACAGTTAGTTACAATTATATTGAAGCTGCTATCCGAAGTAACAATTCTACACAGCTAGTATATTATATTAAAATAGTAGTTTAAGAGCAAATCAGCAATAGCAGATTCACTAGAAGTTTGATGCACAGGGTGTGCCGGTGGATGGCGTGCGCGCATTGTCACTGTCGCGGGCGGGCGCGGGCGGGGCGGGCGCGGCGCGTGTGCGGTCGCGGCGTTGTCTGAGCGCGTGCTCGGGCCGCGGCGTGTGCGAGCAGGCTACGCGCACCTGTCGCTGTGACGCTTTCTGGATGCAGAGCCTCTTCACACAGTTCACGCCCGACGCCATGCCTGACTGTGGTCAGTTGTTACATACCCACTCTACACTATGCATGTTCATTAATATTCAGACAGAACTTAAGTGTTGGAGCGCATGCTTCTAAAATAAGTAGAAACGATTTAGTTCCGCTTATGTTAAAAACACTGAGTGTGGTACGTAAGTTATAAAAAGAGTCGAATCGGTTCTTGTGATGTTTCGTTGTGTTGTGTGTGTGCAGACTGGTCCGTGGTGTACGCGTGCGTGTTCGGCGGGCTGGCGCTGCTGGGCGTGGGCGGCGCGTGGTGGGCGTGCGTGCGCTTTGCGCGCCGGCTCTGTGTCGTTCGCAAGCCGCGCCACCGCCCCGCCTACAGGCTGCTGCCGCTGGCCGACGAGCGCCCACGTGAGTTGTAACGCACGCACACACATACGCACGCACACAATAACAAACGCATACGCATATTCTAAACAAACACGTTCATAAAATCAAACGAACACAATATACTTCAACGCAATCGGACACAACTTTGATACTAGGAATGCATTCTTTAAAACTAAAAAAAAACATGACTCATGCGGCGTTACCTCGCTCTAAGGCGTGCCATTTAAAGTTTGAAGTGCAAGCGAGGGCGCGGAACGAGCGACAAAGAGGTACAATCGGCCTCCGTTCTTATGACGTTGTCACGTTCAACTATCGCCAGTACACCGACTTTACAAACAACCGTTTTTTTTAGTTTGATTCATGTAAAAAAAGTCACATATTTACAAAAATCTTAAAACTTCCCTGTTGTGACAATGATTATTTTTATATTTTTGTCAACAATTTATCCTTCTCTTAAATAGAACTTGATTACAGGATTTATCATATTTTTTTTTATCATAGCATATTTTTGAATTTCAGTAACAAATAAAGACATATCCGAAACCGACACAGACTCCGACGTACTCTATGAAACAAAAAATAAAGCATTTTCCCCACGAGCTATGAACGGGGAGCTAACACACGGTAATGGATGGAAGAAAAACGGTCACAGCAAACAGTCGCGGAAGGTCAAAACGTAGCTCCGTCGCCTCGTGGGGTGCCACGACCTACAGACCACTGTTGTGATACACAAACGGCTAAATATACATAATGCACTTCAAAACGATATGGACGTAATTCCAAAATTAATTTTTATTTGCTAATGTACCTAGACAAAAGATAAATAATTACAGTCAAATGTTTGATGTAGTTTCATAAACAATTAATTAAGTAATGCTATTCAAAGTTCAAAGTTCTACCGCCTTACCACAAAAAAAATGAATTGTCATCCAACCAAGAACATGCTACACGTGGATGACGTGGCAACGTTTTATTGGTTGAGATACCAAACAGTGTTTAGTAAAACAAGAGTTCAATGACTGTTTGATTTTTTTGTAGTGAGACGGAATAATTTTAAAACTTATTTTATAATTAGTTTTTGTTTAAGTCCATATTATTCTAAAGGTGTGGAAAGGTCATACATAGTTTGCGTCAATAGAAAGAATTTTAATTGTATTTACAATTTGTGCTGTCTTAAGAGAGAGAGATGTTAACAAATGATTGTCCCTGTCATGAGAGAAGAGAGAAGAAGGATCTAAAATTCGTAATTTAATGTGGCTTAATGTATGGATGGCTTTTAAGGACGCCACCTAATAATTGGTTATCTTGACACGTCACGTGACGTACGTCAACATATTGACACGTAAAGGATAGCGCCCAGTTGCACGGGCCGGGACGGGGCGCATCGCAGCGCAATAATCCGCCTAGATCGCTTGCATACATTTTGTATGGAGCAACGCCCACTGGGCCGGGGCGCATCGGCGCGGATTTCCGCGAGGCACTCAAGATCCTGATATTACTGTTAAGAAAAGAGCTCTATGGTATTTTAACGCTAAACTTTCGTACGACACCTACTAGAGGCGGCACTTTCCATACTTGAAGATTCGTATGACTACTACTAGATGGTGCAACTTTCCATACTTGACGATTTTAACGTCGAGTGGCCTCTCTATTTCGTTATTCTTCTTTGGTACTGAATAACAAAAATCAGCCGATGCGATGCGGCCCGGCCCGCAACAGTGCGCTATACAATGCGATGCGCCCCGGCCCGACACGCTCCGCCCCTTCAATAGTGGGCGCTATCTATAATAGGTAGTTTCATGTGTTTGTGCCATGTTTGTGCACGTTTTACATTGATACTATTTTTTTAAATAACTAGGTATGTTGAACGTAGAAATTGAGTAGATTATTACTTAAAATATGTTTACCAAAATATTTATAACATTTTGCGATTTACTACTATTAGTATGGCGCCAGTGTATCAAGATAGTATTCGTTATTATGGTAACTTGTTTAACTCTTTGCCTTAGGCTCGCCACATACATTCGATATTTTGTTTTGGAAAAAAATTATAGTGTTGCGAATCCATACTATACTTTGGTGCTACCACATACATTCGGATTTTTTCCGTACGAAATTTGAGTATGTGCGAACATTTCGTTTCGAAATATCAAACGGAATTCCTTAAACGAATTCTCGAATTTCTTAAGCAGCTAAAGGACCTAGCCTTTTCAAAATCACTCTTGTCCTTACGCTTACTTGCGATTTAGACCAGTTTTTTTTAAATTATAGGTGAATTTTGTTGCCTACATTTCCAAATCCCTGTTTTTTTAAAATTTTGAGAACAGATTAATTGACGATTTCTTTCAGTTACGTTATATCCTAAAAAAGAGCGTGGCAAGGCTAATGTTTTACAGTAGCAAGAGTTTTTCCCATAGAAAAAAATGTTTTAATGTCCATAAATAAAAGAGAGAGAGCAAATGGGGCTACCAGTCTATTTCTCTTTTTTGCACGTGCGTAATGAGCAATCGTCGTTACGGCTACTCAAATAAAATTAGATGTGTTAATTTTCCAACTATTTTCATTTTCCTTTAAGAAGCATTAACATTTTGAATTTGTGCTAAAAATCAAAGTATTTCAAACGCGAGAATATTTCACTGCCAATCTGAGATTAGACCAAGATAAGTATGGGTATCTCATCTTCTCTCCTTCATTATAATCAAGTACTTGTCCTTAACATCGGCGTCACACTCTTACAAACCCTGTTTTTTTTATCCGGATGTTTAAAAATATAACAAAAGTGTACTTAATATCTATTAAGAAACAGTTTTTGTGAAGAGCAATTGAAGATATTTTTTTTATCTTATAATACATTGGCCCCTCGCACTCACATGCCTCCTATTCTATATAGTTTTCTCTAGAATTAGACTTTGACAATTTACACATTTATTAAAAACTTGCTGGATAAAAAAAAACCCTTTGGAATTAACACAGTTTGACACTAAAAGAAAAATGCAAGCCTTTAATCCTCGTTGGACAAGGGCGGATCCAAGGGGTCATGGGGGTCATGACCCCCCCCCCCACCTCTGAGCAAGGTTCTTGATATGTCGAATAGTGTATTGGACCAAGAATGATTTTATGTGTTTTTTTTTAAATCTCATATAAACCGATATTCGAACATCAAAATAGACTAATCAACATGTAATAGGTATCTAACTTGAATTTCAAAACAGTTAACATTGTTTTAAAGTTTGTAATTAATTAATTAAAACATAGCTGTACGATTTTTTATGTAAAAAACAGGAATACTCTAATTTCATGTTTTTCTAATAACGATAATAGACAATATTATGTCTTTTGTATTACACCTAGTCAAAACTATGGTATATACCTACGTACCTACCTACCTAAGAAAGTAAACATTTTTGAGAAAGAAACTGTTCATTGTTAAAAAAGTTGGTAATCACTCTATTAGTATTATAAATGCGAAAATCTGTCCCTTTTTCACAGATAAACTGGTTGACCAATTTCTATGACATTTTGCATGCAAATAGATACCGATCTAAATTTAAACATAAGTTAAGTACCTACTTTTTTGCAAAAAAGTAATCCGCAGAAGCACTAAGATACGGCGTGAAATTTCATTAAGTGGTAGCAAAAAATGTCATTTCGGTTTTTGCTTATAACTCAGAAACTACTTATGTAAAATTAAAGTTCAATAAATATAACAAAATAAAATATAACAAAAATATTTATTACTAAGTATAAAATTGAAAATATTTTTTATAAATATGGATAAACTATTCTATCATCCATAAATATCAAAGGGGTTTTGTTGAGAAGACATTGTTGTCTACCGATTTTAAAAATATACAGAACTAGCCAACCCGACGAACTTTGTATCGCTTGACCCAAACTGCTACTAACACTGCTTTGCATGGATTAAAGCATTATTTTTTCCACTTTCCTTGCTATTTCCCCGGTTTTTCTTTTCTTAAGAACCTTCTCATGATAATCTCATGAAATACAACAAAAAAATAGAATAAGCAATATTGGTCCATCCCTTTAGGCGTGATGCGAATACTACGCGAAATGGGGATTCATTTTTATATGCTTATATAAGTAGATTTTTACCTGACATTTTCATTTCTGAACTTAATCTGTATTAACGAAACTTTTGGCTTCTTAAAGCCTTTCTTCAATATAAGTATGTCATCTAAAAAAAGTAGATAACGCAATAAAACAAATACAAAAATTTGCTTTTTTAAAATTTATATAATTTTTAACATCTATAACATCAACATCTTCGATAAAACTAGTGTTTGAGGCACTTACAATAAAGAGATCAAAAATTTCCTTTTTTCAAGCTATCAAAACTTTAAACATTTGAAAACGTTCGGTCGTAGAGGTCCTCTTAGATATACATATATATACTCACGCCAAGTCCCCGTGAAGGGTGGGCAGAGTGTATCGATTGCCAAGTGAAAGAAGTTCGCCGGGTCGGCTAGTATTGAATAAAAAGTTTCTGATTAAATAGGTATGTTTTCAAACTTCATATTAGATTAAGAGCTCGCTCTGACTAAACCTCGAGTATATGACCCACCCCTAACACTGGATCCGCCCTTGTCGTTGGATTTATATCAATTAATGTTCCTTAGATATTTATTTAGTCTTTATTCACGTCACGAGGTTTAAGGTTTGGGGATGAAATATTTATTAATTCCCTTTATTAATTTCACATGTTTTATATGACATGTGTCAAAACAGTCCTACTATTTTGCGACGCTTATAGTAGAGCATTTCATTTACCCAAAGAGTAAAGTTAGAAAAAAGTAGAGTTAAGGTTGGTTTGACAAGATATTAGTTGCCGATTCTGCTTTTTATGCTCGCCAATTGACGTGACATGACATTCGAAATAATTCGGTTCGGAAAAATCGAAACCCAATTTCAAACGCAGTAAACAAGAACAATGTTATGGGCCTACCACACAAGTCGGATTTGTTATGGTCGAAATTTAATTTCGATTCGTTTTTGTATATGAACGTAGGTATGTGGCAAACTTAATGGCTACAAATATTTCAAATAACTGCAATTTTTATTCAATAGCATTAAAACAAAAGGAACAAAATATTTTTGTCGTATAATATTAGGAAGCACATTACGCAACTTGTAAGCGATATACAAGTACCCTTAATTTAGAATAAACGTCCGTAAAAATGTATACGCATGTAATGCGTATTTGCAGCTCAAAATGTCCTCCTTCTCTCTCTTAAGCTGTCCTTATGAGAAGATACAAATAAAAAAAACTAAAAATAATTTTAGGTAAATAATAGGCACCAGTGTCTTTAAAGTATGACTGATACACGCACACATTTGAGTCATGTACATTTGTACTATCGTTTACTATTATAGTTAGTGTGGCTTTGCTTATATAAATGACATCTAAAGTACAACAGTCTACAGTTATCAAAGAATATAAGATCTCGCCAAAAGGCATTCATGTTAAAATTGTGAAAAGGTACTCCTTTGTGCTTCAACGCTTGTGCAGATCTTGACGAGTTTTAGTAGTAGGACCTAAAAACGTACATTTGATAAAAAAAAATTATGACATTGGAAGGCAAACAAGCAGACGGATGTCCTGATGTTAAGAAATTCACGCCGCCTCGAGACACCAAAGGTGGTAATGGTGCGTTGCCAACCTGAGACCGGGATGTTAGGCCTCGAGCAAAAGTAAGTTTACCGGCTACCTTACCCTCCGAACCGGAACACGTCATGACGTTATGGCGGCAGGAATAGGTAAGGCGGTGGTACCAATCCGGGCGAGTCGCTGCTAAACTCTACCACCTAGTCAGATGTCACGGTGTTAGTGACGGTGAGCCTATGCTCGCCTTTTACGAGCCGCCCGGCAAGGAAGGCAGATGGTCTATTCTACAAAGGAGCCCGGACCAACACGAGTATTAAAAATACTAGCGCCGCCTCGAGATTGCAATTTCACCCTCATCTACTTTTTAACCCTTACGCAAAAACTTGTTGAGCCATCAAGATAAAATGTAACTAAAAGTCATATCCTTATGTTCCAAATTTCATCATCGTTGGGTTAGCATGAATCCCGAACAAACATATTTTCCCATTAATATTAATGTTGATTGTAGGGACTTATGTCCGTCTCACAAAGTGTAGCTTGAGTATTTGAATTAAATACTTAAATTAATATGAATAATACCGGCGCTCTTATCTCTTGAATTAATCTTTTATATTACCTTAAGCTTGAAATAACGACGAAGATGTTTTGTTTACGACGTCATTCTTTTAAAATATTGCTTATATTCGTTTCATGTTTACCTGCCTTTATAATTGTTTTTTTTTTATTTAATTATAGTCGTTATAGAATAAATTGTGATGAAAAGTACTCGCTCAAAACCATGTTAACAAAGATTGTTTGCTGTACTCTGCGCTGTTGATGTATTTTTAATTACCATGGAGTAATTTCGATTTGAAATGATACTTTGATATTTGGACAATCATGACATGCAAAAATATGTTTTAATAGCGACTAATAGTATATGTAGCCGATAATGAATTACAATTCAAATATATCACTCTTATACATATTAACAATACAGTATATAGACTAAATCCTTAATCATTGTTATCTGCAAAATATTTTTATATTGTCATAATATGGATAAGAATAATAATAGTTCGTTAATATTTATTTTAAAACAACGCCTCCTAAGAACTATCAAGTTTTACCTAGCAATATTTATTTACAACCCGTTGAAACCATATTTCAAAGTCAAAAATATCTAATTTTTATTTAATATTCCAAGTACGCTTCAAGCAGCAAGATAGGTTTTACGTGAAACGTGACAGACAAGCTGAAAAAATAGACCTTGAATCGTCGTTTTTAAAATTATAAAAAATCATTTACAAAGTTTTAATTCTGTTCGATTTTATTATACACTTATATATATTTTGTGCCGTTCAGATCCTACACGTTCATTTACCAATTGTAACTTGATAGTAGGTACATAACAAAGTAGATTGCGTGCGACAATACTATTTCCAGTATTACTTAGTCAATCTTTAAGTATTTAGTTTACTAATTTAAAAAAATGCTTGAATCGTTGTTAGTACATATACACACATTATTTTAAATATTTGTTCTATGAAGTATTTTATTTAATACACCTAACATTCTCCTACCGATAATTGACAGGATCGTCTTTGGTGATGATTCAGCTGTTCACAAACTAAACTTATTTTAGATGCATGCTATCTTTTACAAATGAAACAAAATCATAAGAGATAGAACATTTTAAATACGTCAGATTAGTCCGGACGTGACAAAATTTGATGTTTTTAATCAACTTTTTTAAGTGATAGATTGAAAGTCTGCAGAAATGTTGCGTACGGACTAATCTGACAGCACTAAAAGTGTTTTGTCTCCTTCTATTGTTTTCGTTAAAAGAAGGTAGCGATAACTTAAAATTAGTTTAGTGGGTGCGCAACAAAATTACCACCATTATCTGAAGTATTTGGCCTTATGCAGGATCTTTATTTTCAAACTATACTACGAGATCGTTTTTATGTCGATAACATTCAGAATTTTAAAAAAGGAAAAACGACCTATTATTCGTAATCTGTATGATAAATGATAGCAACATATATCAGCACAATATTTCATTTCAATATTTTTAACTGATAAGTATTTTGAATTTTTTTAGGCAATTTAAGTGTTGATGTAATATATGCAGAATAAGTAACCCTTCACAGGAGATAACATTTTATGTAAAAATAGTCATAGTAAAAAAATACAGTGAAATAGGTATGTACGTTTTAAAGAAAATTTAAATGCTACTTATTTTGTTTTTTTTTTTCTTTAATAGCACATTAAGTACCAATGTAATGTAATATTATATAACATTTGAAAACCGCGAAAAGTTGACGTAGCGCGTACAGCCAAGAGATCTTGACTATCCTAGCTTTATCGGCGTTAAATTTACCCTTTCGTGTTTTATTCAGTCCAGTCTGTTTCCAAAATAAAATATACCTACCTAATACTAGTGGTCGCATTGTTGGTAGCTTTAAATAAGATTAAATAACAGAAATATTCGCAAAGATGTTTTTACAAATGGTCCCATTTTAAAGAAACATTTTAAACTATTTCACACGAACTCGGAAACCAAAACATCTTAAAATCAAGTTTTTAACCATTTTAATTTGACCTTTATTTTACAAATTAACTTCTAATACAAGTAGGTAAGTATAAATACATACATACCTTTGTTATTTTAAGACAGATTGTTACCGCTTTCACTGTCTTTACGAACTTTTTAATGTGTCATACCGATCAAACATGCGAGATACATGCGATTTTTTTATTTCTTTCATATCTGATACCTATCAGAGAACAAGACTACTGGGTAATTGACATCTCCTTGACTCGTTTTGTAATATTATGTGACTTAAAAGACATAAATCTCGCATGCAATGCTTCGCATGAGTGAACGCCTGATTACTTAGTGGATAAGAATAAATTTATTTATATATTTAAAAACAAGCTTTTATTGGGTTAGCTTTTTTAAGGATGTATTGTGTTATGCTCTTCAAGCCCCTATATGGGTAAATTGTATGGTATGAACAAAATATATGTAATCCGCCATTTTGTTACGGTGGCCATATTGGATCGATAAATAAGCTGATCGTGTATTGTCAGAGCTAAACGTATATCTAAATTTTCGCTTAATCGGTTGAGGTTAACTGTTTGAAAAATTAGCAGGTAATAAGTTTTCTCCTTTACTAACAAAGAGGTATAGTTAAAAAAAAGCTTAAGCCCGTACCTACTTAGCTTAAGTTTATGGCGCAAAATTAGACCAATTTATAAAGTTTGACTTTAAGTATGTACATAATTGTTTTTTTTTTTAAATATTAATAGTATTAAATATTTACCCATTTTATTAAGAAGATTTTGTAGTTGTTTAGTATACAAATATGATTTTAATGTACGTTAATTTAAAATACTTATAAATAGACTGTGTTTCGCAAAAACGAACCAATCGACGACAAGGCCAAAAAATTATAATTTGTGCCAAAGTAACCAAAAATCCCGATTAAAAGAAGTAACCACATATTATGTACCTACATTTAAGGTTTTGTTCTCATTCTAATATCTCATGGCTATATTTAATGAATGGATCATTTTTGCGTAACACGGTCCACTTTCTTGAGATTTAAAACAAAAACTTGGAAACCCAGTACATTCTTTAGAAAGTCGGGTGGTGTAAAGAGGCCGTGATGATTGTCATACAAAAGACATTATTTTCTAGTCGTATTGATAGTGAGTCATTTAGTTCCCAATAAAAATAATATTTAAATCGTAGAAATGCATAGCGATTTATAATTATTTTGTATATTATGTTTATTTAAATTAAAATTATGAAACTAAAACTTACTTTTATTCAATCTTATTTATATGATCTACGTCCACAGGAAATAAAAGTTCTGCTGGGACAACGATGTCCAAGCGGAAACAGTTTTGATGGCTAATTCCCTAATGGCTGGAAGCACATTTTTTATTTAAGTACCTACCCTACACAATTACACGACCTCATATACAAATTATCTGTATATCTAAAATTATAAAGTTAGAAGTTTTTCCGTTGGGACGACGCACACTGTTATGACGGCAGGAATAGATAACCGGGGGTACCAATCCGGGCAAGTCGCTGCGAAACTCTACCACCTAGTCAGATGTCACGGTGCTAGTGACGGTTAGCCTATGCTCGCCATTTACGAGCTGCTGGCAGGCAGGCAATTATTCTGCAAAACTACAAATGAGCCCGGACCAACACTGGTACTTTTTTAAATCAGGGTAGTAGGTAAGTACTTTTTTACCTTCTGTTATAAGTTAAACAGGTTAGCATGGAATACAAATACATGAAGGATTTTTTGTAGAAGAGGAGGCAAACGAGCAAGTGGGTCACCTGATGGATAGTGATCACCGCCGCCCACGGACATCCGCAACACCAGGAGTATCATAAATGCGTTGCCGACCTTTAAGGAATGAGTACACTCTGTTCTTGAAGGATCCTAAGTCGTAATCGTTTAGGAATACCGCCCACGGTAACTGATTCCACAAAGGTGTTATGCGGGGTAAGAAATGTCTTCGGAATCGCACAGTTGTAGATCGCCACGTACCAAGATGATGGGCATGATATTTTAAACTCTTATGCAATGTCCGAAGGTGGAAATTAGTTTAAATATATTACACAGTTATTTGTCAAAATTAGTTTTTAGTCAAATGTTCCCGTACATATTACACAAATTAAATAGTCCGAAATTAAAAAAAAATGCTTGTGATTGGTGTTATTTAACGTACTATACTAATTCATAGAAATACTTTAATCCTACTAATATCACAAATGCGAAAGTTTGTATATTTGTTAAATTTTTATGTTAATGTTATGTTTTGTAATGTTTGTTAATTTGGATTAACACATACGATAGTTTTTATACCGAAAAGATGTTCCTGTGCGACCATTAACCACGTAGGCAACAGCTAGTATATTATATTATTTATAGTTATTATATTATACAATTAATAAACAGATATCTAGATGTTCATCATACAAAAACCTGCCTACGTCAGGAACGGAGTCCGAGCCTCGCAGTTGGCAGGCGCCGTTAGTTGTATACGCTAACCATTCTACCAACAAGGCGGTCAGAGTAGACGTAACCAAGACATAACAAAGCCACAGGTACCAAATAATAAAAAATACAATTCATTATAAAAGTTTATTGCTTCAACTTTAAAAATGTACTACAAAATATTAAGCAAGCAGCAAGTTGTACATACCATAAGTATGATTTTATATATTTAACATTTCACTTGTTATAACTATAACAGCTTCGAATTTTTCTAAGGCCGCTTATGAATGGAATTTAGGTATATTTTACCGCATTTAAAATTGAGAAACCTTACGAACACATGGCAATTCTTCCATTCCTTGTTAAATATCTTGAGACTACTTTGTGCTTTTAAAATTGTAACTATACTATAAAATAAGCGGTCTGTGTATTTTATTGTAATAGGCCAACCGTAACTTTGAGCCAAAGATCCATGAAAAGCCAGACCTTCATAGTTCTATAAATGCGAAGAAAATTTTAAATTGTGGATGGAGTATATTGAGTAAAAAACTGATATAGAAAGGCAAATTTTTTTACTAGTTTATTTAAATCAATATGTAGTTATTTTATTATAATGCTTGCCTTTATCCGTTTAGATTCAACTTGGGGTGCTTTGTATATATTTGGTCCAAGGTCCTGAACATACAAAACTTATGGCATTATACCAGAAATATTTTTTATAAACTGAAGGTCTCGCTAAAGGGAATTATAAGATCTTGAGCTATTTAGGCAACATTAACTTGATATCAACTAGTAAGCCCTAAGAATTTCAACCATTTACAAATTTACTATGACTTGTTTGATATATTATTAAATATACAGATTCATAAAAACACTAGCGTTGCTAATTTAAACTACCTATTGTTACTGAAGTATCTTTACGTATAATTTATTGTAACAATGCATAACAATTAACTAGTTCTAGTGATTGTTGATTTCCAATTAACATTCTAAAGGTTAACCTTTAATACGAAGAAGCTACATTTTACAAAGTATTAGAGTTGACCGAGACATTATTAATCTCAATTTAACTTTTAAAGTTGCTATATTACTGTGATTTTTTTTACCTATTAATATTTTTTTTCCATCCTCATAAAATTTTTAACAAATACGCATATTTGTAATGATATATTGCAAATATTAGATTAAGGTATCAAACATATATAACAAGTTTGCTTGCTACCTTACCATTAAAAACGTATGCCATTAATTTTGAGAATTGTCATGGTCACGGAAATATTAAAACAATTTAGGTTAAGATTGTGTCCTATGTAAAACAAAAAGCATAGATTATTAAACATGAGACAAACTTTGACCTCATAATAAATCACACCTAGTTATAAATAAAAAACTGTATAAAATTAATATATTTTTTTTCCCAAACCTATCAATCACTAATTTATAAAGATTACCTAAACCATTTCACAAAGAGATCTGAGATAAAAAGATTTGTTAAATAAAACTATATTTTAAATTGCTAATTTCACTGAGCCAATTATTTTAGCAGACTTGTCCTAAGATTAAACTAGTACCTACTTGACCTTTGACGATCTTCAAAGATAAGAATTTTTATCTACATAATAAAAATGTAAGCATGAGTATCAGTTTTAAACTTACACTATGAAACAGTTTCAACAAGTACATTAGGAATGATTAAGTCTATGAACTACTTAAGATTTATTATTGTGCTTTCTTTTTCCCAGACTTAACTGTAGATTCAACTTCCTTAGACCATACAGATATATTCAGTGACTCTCCCAAAGTATAAAACCCAGTTACAAGTCCCAGACTAAACAGGTAAAATATAATTCTAAGTGGCCAATTCAGCACTGCAAGAATTGGATACACCCAACTTCCTGTTTTGAAATAAATCACATGCACCCATATTACATAAAACAACATAAATGTTGATAAAATAGTTAATCCATGCTTCCTTGTGGGATACATTCTGAATGATGATACAAGTTCTATAATAGTGAACAACAGTATATTGGTATGCATAACATGGTTTAACCATGTTGGGAAAATTGCATCCATAGTCCTGGGTAAAATAAGTTCTCGGTCAATTGCATAAATACCCCAAAAACTTATAGCAACAAATAGTGATAATGGGAATGCTAGTGTGCTAAACATGGTATCTTTGATACGCCTGATCAGTGGTTTGCGAGATTGTGATGTTTCTTCTGTTCCAAACAGATCATTCATCAAGGCCACAGTGAAATATACTGTTTGGAGCATCTGAAAGAAAGATTACCTCTGGTCAGTCAATAATCACTCAAACTTGATTATTCTTGTTTATGTGATAAAGCAGCAAACTAACACAAAGCTCTTGTAGAGATAAGACACAACTGTGGACTAGACACCATAGATGTTATAGGAGTCTAGCTGTCCTGTGGCAAATTGTGTAAGTTAAGTAGCTACGGGAGCGTTCAAGTGTTATGTAACGCAATTTGGGGGAGAGTATTCTATCTAGTATCTAGTTTCTAGTAGGTCTTGTAAAACGTTACGATGCGTTACAAGGGCAGGAGGGGATCTTTCTTACAACACGTTACGTAACAATGTTTTTTTTACATAAAAAATAGTTTATTTATTAAGTAAATGTAATGTAAATAAATATAAATTTGATTTAGTATTATTACCGCAAAGGCCATTGAAAGTATACCAAGGATAAAAACTATAATATAACTTTTTGCGACTTTAGGGTAAAAATGGTCACTTGAGTGTTATGAAATGTTTAGAGAGGGTGAGGGAGAGGTACAGAAACGGTACGGTGAGTTACAAGGGTCAAAAATCTTCAAATATTGCGTTACGTAATACTTGAACACTCTCTACCCTGACCTCCAGACTGGAACATGATAATGTCATTTTTATAATTAGATATTGATGGTATTGTTGTGTAAAGACACATTGGAGTATTTGTTCATAGATTTTTAATTTTTTGTACAAAGTACATGAATAATTTTACTCATCATTGGTTATCTAATTGTTATAACAAAAGCCTCAGGTTCAAGTAGTTTTTCATATTAGTAGTTTAGTGTGGATCCCTTCTAACCACCCTACGGAACTAGTGGAATATCTTGACTTTTCAGACTGAATTTTTATTATGTTTACTAAAGGAGTTCCCATGTGAGAGAGTTTAAAGATAAAACTTTAACTTGGCTATAATTAGTAAACACATAATGGCTCAGTTCAGCTTGTATCTGATAATATAAATTTCTGACAGCCAACCTAATGAAGGAAAATAATAAATTAAATTATGTAGTAATACATCCAGATTAATATATCCTTTTATAATATATCCAGACAACATACTAAATATACACATACTAGTAGAGCACATCGGCAAATAAATGTTTTTTTGATTAATTTATGAGTCAAGCTAAGGAAAAAAAAACATTTTGTGCGAGAACAATACTAGGGTGAATGTACCAGTGGTTGACCAGGTACTAGTGTTTGTCCAATTTCGAATTTGAGTGCGGATATTAAGCTTGTAGACAGGAGTATGCTTTGGTTGGTTACAAATTCTTATGTCAAAACTAATCAGCCTCACAACCAATCAGAAATCAGAGAGGTCACTACTGTACTTTAACTTTTATTGACATATCTCTGACATGGGATGAGAATTGGTTGCCATTTTGCTAACGTGAAGTAAGGAAGGCTACACGAGGTAAGTCATTTAAATACAATTTAATTCTGGCTAAATGTGTAATTTCTAAACTAATGAATGTTTTTTTAACGTTTTGATGTCTATAGATTGTTCGCGTAAATCGATTTTTTTAAATATTTTCATTTTATATTAAAAATCGCTCTGGTCAATTACTGAAACACTAATTACACCATTTTTTAGTAATGGACCAAATTGGTCAACTACTAAAATTTCACAATAATGTCTATTTTTTATTGAAACAGGCTATATTCTCGGTGCATTACATGTATGTGTGCTTGGAAGTTTGTAGAATGATCTCTAATCAGTAATTGACCAGTGGTCAACTACTAACTCTTATAAGCATTTTTATATTGCTTTAATGTTTGACCAGTTCGAAATTTTTATTTTATGATTAATATGCAAAATGCCACCAAAGAGTTCTTTAAAAACAGGGAAGAAAACTTACTTCTTGCATTGCAGAAGATTATTGATGGCACTAAAATAAGGGAAACGGGCCGAAAATATGGAATCCCTCATTCCACTATAATAAATAAAATGAAGGATAGAAGTCCAGTTGTGAGGAAAATGGGGCCTCCAACTATCCTCACTCAGGAGGAAGA
>NJDC01003614.1:9897-22448 GCA_002245475.1 Calephelis virginiensis
ATAGACGTAGAAAATAAGAGGCATTAAAAATAAATGATAACAATAACAATAAATGACAAAGCAGAATCATTATGCATCATGCATAAATAACCTCATTATAACAAGCTATCAAGGGTTGCCCGAGTCAAATCGGTTTTAGGAAGCTCAAAAGATGAAGACCCGTCCTTCCGTGGTACAGCCCGGATTTGGTACCCATTCATTTCTATTTCTTCCCAAAGTTTGAAGAATAAATTATATGGTCCATTTTTTTAAGTCACAAAGAAGCCGTTGATGGGTTTAAAATGCAAAAATGTTTTAACGGATGCAAAAGTGCATCACCGCGGCGAATGATTTGAAAGAAATAAAACCACATTTAATGATTAAATAATTTATTTTTCTATTCTGTATATCTCTTCAATTATTATGAAAATAAAACAAAATTACAATTACAATTAGGTACTTCGTCGTACTGAAATATACAAATAAATTCTTCTCCGTGTTTCGAGAGTATAATAATACTACCGGCCTACCCCGGCTTCGCACGGATATAAAATATACATATAAACCTTCCTCTTCAATCACTTTATCTATTAAAAAAACCGCATCAAAATCCGTTGCGTATTTTTAAAGATTTACGCATAAAAAAGGATATAGGGACAGAGGAAGCGAATTTGTTTTATACTATGTAGTGATGACTGCGCAATGTAAATTTTTAGACGAATTATTGACCGCAATGATTGCATGCAATCTTCTGTTACAATAATGTTTGCATTTTAGTAAAATTGTCTGGAGATCATGCTTATTTTTATTCAATTGATGTAACTTTTATTTTTCCCGGTTTTTCACTATTTTCAACTCCACACGCTGTTTGTAGCATCCCGTATTTATTTTTATTGTTCGCAGATCTATAAAGAAAAAAATAAATTAGTTAAAACTTAATACATCTACTTATTTCATTTGAAGAAGGCCTAAAGATTAATATTCAATTATTCTTATAAGCATTAAAAATCAGTTTTAGCACATTCAAATATCAACTGATTGTAATTTATAACGAGTGAATTTTTGCACTTTTTTGTAGCGTACATGGGGCACATAAAAAGTTTTGCACTTCTAGCTAATCGGAACAATTTAAATTTAAAATGATATATTTTTAAAACGTTCCTTGTAATAAAAAAAAACCAATTGCGGGAAATAATTTGTCAATTTTCTATAAATTTTAAAGAAAGAAAAAATTTCGCCCCAGACAGGATTTGAACCTGTCAATTTGTCAATTGTTTTTTTTATCACACATCAAAGTTCTACGTAAACAACGAAAATGGAATTAATTCGAAAAGATTTTGGAGCGATGATTTGTTATGATTTTTCTGCAAGACTGTGCCGCTCGTCTTCGAAATGCTTTTGGGAGAGAAGCACCTTGTTTGAGCACCGTGAGGCGATGGTTTGCTGAATTTGAGAGAGGTCGAGTTTCCTTTCATGTCAAATTTCTTAAAGGGCGGCCTTCAACTGCCGTCAACGAAAATAATGTGGCTACTGTTAAGCGATTAATTGATTTAATTAAGAAAACCCCCAAATTACCTTTGAGACAATTTGAGGACTATTGGGGATTGGTATGAGCCAAATTCAGAAAATTTTACACGAAGAATTGAAAGTTCGGAAACTTTGTTGTCGTTGGATCCCTCCTGAACTGACAGCGGAGCAGAAGCTGGTTCGTGTAGAATGGTGCGCACTGATGCTACTAAAAAACGACCATGTACATTTTTAGGCTGTTAATGACATTGTCACAGGAGACAAAACGTGGATTTATTGTTTAAACCCGAAAAAACAGCAATCTTGTGAATGGGTGTTTGAAAAAGAGAACAGGCCAACAAAAGTAAGACAGGCGAAAAATGTTGGTAAAAATGATCGCGTTTTTTTTTCTCAGCTACGAGTCCCATCTGTACAGTTCCACTTGAATATCAACCACCCTGTGATTTCTGTATTTTCCCGAAATCAAAGATTTGATGACAGGTTTTACATTTACCAACTCCGAAGAGGCAGTGATAGAGTTCAATCAAAACGTAAAAACATGCCTTCAGATCTGTGGTCCTCCTGTTTTACAAATTGGTTCAATCGCATGAAAAAATGTTTTTAAATGTAAAGATTATTTTGAAAAGCAATAACATAATATTTTGATCAAAACATGTTCGTTTTTTAAATTACGCAAAACGTATAGTGTGACCTACGTATAGCAAGTAATAAAAAAAGGGTATACGGCTGTACACAAACGCGTATATAATATTAAAAAATAACAAAGAAATAAAATAAACTAAAATAATCCCTAAATGAAAAAAAAAACCAGGAATCCCCGACAAAATCTATATTATATTATAATTCCGTTTCTAAATCAGTTCATCTGTTCAAAAATATGATGAGGCAAACGCACATACGCACAGACACGTCAAACTTATAACACGATTTTCTGTCGAGGGTTAATGATCGAAGATACTTGGTTACTTTGACATTTTAGATAAGCCTTAAAAATGAACAGCAATTAAAATTATTGTAAGCTGCGGCTTGATCGTCTCAGATTACACTTTGTATTTTGTCAATGAAAGTTAACTACCTAATTTCACAGTAAAGTCATCCTTAAAACGCGCGATGCTTATACTAGGTTTGCGCGGACTAAGTATCTGGAGTATGCGCGAAGGTGGTGCTCCTTGAATACGCAATATTTTCAGAGTGACTCGCGCTTTATCATTATTACAGTGAAACTGATCACGAGATTATCTTCATATAAAAAGAAAATATGTATTTGCAGTTTTCTCATATAAATAACCTTACCCAGGATTAGATATGTGCCCGGTTGGCGATAGCCTGCCACCTATCACTTTGTGGACTTAGTATCTTCGGCTAGTAGTGGGTGCCCTGGTTGGATGGATGGATGGATGGATGGTCATAAATTTAAATTAAATATTTATGCACTATTAAGCATAATTTAAAAAGCACTAGTCGGATCATGATAAAGTTAATATGGGACCACCTCGGAAACATAACATCTCTCTAAAATGTGAACCATCAATAGTTTTTTCTATTGGCTGAGTGATCAGGTAACAAACATACAAACAATGCAAAACAAAAAAGTTGAGAGGTGTCAAGGGACACCCGGATGGAACGAAGTTTTAATAAATAAATAAACATACTAATTAAAATATTGATAAAAAAAACCTATTTTATTCCAAAAAATATACCTTAGAGAGATAAAAAAATCATACTTACGCATCTGAATGTTGATTTAAAGTGTGAATTTTTTTCTGAAAATCCTTAAATTCCTTTTTCCTATGGTAATATTCTTTATTTCTTTGTTTATCAGTTTTAGGTATTTTTTTACTTTTCTGTTTCTTTAATTTCTGCGCTTCGTAATATTTTTTTCTTCTTTCTGCATTAGTTTTAGGTTTTTTGGCTAGTAATTGATCAGTCTCACTACATTCATCTGATCTCTTTGCAGGTAGGTGTTGTACCATTGTATTTAGTAATTTCTTTCTCTCACGATATTCTCTACATTTTTGTGCATTTGTCTTTTTCCTTTTCCCTGATGTTATAGTTGGTACCTCAGAAGTCGATGCTTTGGTTGATTCGCTATTGAAATAAAAAAGCAAAAAATTGTACATATACATACAGAAACCGAATAAATAACAAAAATAATCGTCGCGACACCACACTATTCAATGCGAAATAGAAACGAAAATATCTAGCTTGCTTTCTATAAGATAAAGAGAGATATACATAGAAACATGCGCACGCCGCATAGCTTACAATAGCTTACTATTGTAAGTGTCGTTACAACTTTTCGGGAGATTTTTTTCCGTCTGGCACTCTTTCACAACGCGCGATAAGGAACTTCGTTCCAATAAATCAATAATAATAATAATAAGAAAAGGCGTAAAAGGCGAGCATAGGCTTACCTTCACCAACACAGTGACATCCTACTACGTGGTAGAGTTTCGCAGCAAATCGCCCGGATTGGTACCACCGACCTACCTATTCCTGCCGCCATAACGTCCAATGCTAGCCGTTGACGTGTTCCGGTTTGGAGGGTAAGGTAGCCGGTAAATTTACTTTTGCTCGAGGCCTAGCATCCCGGCCTAAGGTTGGCAACGCACCATTATTACCTTTGGTGTCCCTAGGCGGCGTTAATTTCTTATTTATTATTTTGTAAAAGTAATATGTAGAAAAGAATATATTGCGATAGAAACTAAATATTATGTCATAATGATAATTTAAAATATTACGAATATTTTTTCAGATAATGGTGACTATTTATTGACTTAACATTTATTTTCATAAAATACAAACATTTACAAATTTATTCCAAATCGTGACTACTCAATTCGTTTAAGGAAGTACGAGCACCAAGGCAGTTTTTGATAAAAGGCTTGATTTTTTTTAATATGAAGTTTAAATATGTCTAAACAAATTACGAAAATTTGAAAGAGATTGCCCGATTATTTAAATAAATAATTAACTTTAAAATTTAGCAATTTAACATTGGTCTTATGGGGTAACCTTTAAACATTGATACATTTCTGTATTTTTCTTGTAAAAGTGTCCGTGAATAATTTTAAAAAACTTATGGATCAAAGTAAATATATTAGCGACAAATTTAATAAAAAAAATACTTGTCTACTTGCCCGTCTAATTAAAGTGTATTAGTTAAAACAAAAATAAATGCCGCCACTAGCTAGCTAAATGTTAAATATCTATACATTGAAAAAAATCATATGGTTACTGCGTTCCCCTTACCGCCCTAGAGTCGATACCTATCCCCACCCCGCCTGGCGCCACTTATTCTGTATAGGACATATTCTAATTTGGACAGATTCATAATTGAACAGATCCTCTGTTCGACAGATTCTGTATTCGACAGATTCTATGCTGGGCAGATTTGTCATTGGGTAGAAAGTTTACAGTCAAGTACAAAATACTTATTTATGACGTATGTGTTGTTCTTTAATGGCACAGGCACTCAGTCCTGGGCACTAGTCAAGCACTGTCCAAGAGATTCCGTATTTATGAAAATGTATTTTATGTTCAAAAGACCAGATATTTATTTAATAAGAAATGTGATTGTCATTCTGTAAATACAAGGAACAAAAACACTTTTGTGCATGTATCACTTCTCCAGAGAATTAGCAATTAATTTATATACATGATTTTACATTAAGCTTCCCAAATTTATTAGAGATTTACCTATTAATAAATTTAAGAAATGTATAAAGCAAAATTTCGTATAAGAAAGCTTACTTTAAGATTACTGATTATATTGAAGATAAAAATGTTTGGGAATATGTATAGCTACTCCTCATACAAATATTATATAAAAAATGTAATTTAAGTATATTAAAATTGTTTTAAATATGATAAGAAGACAATCCCGTTAAATTTATTGCGCCAGATCTTGTCAGTGAAAACTCTTGTGGTGAAAGGCCGCGTTTGCGATCCGATTAGTATAGATTGCGATTAGTATTTTAAAAAATGTATGACGTTTTAAGAAAACGTACTGTAAGGACTATTTAAATAAATAAATAATGTAGTCTGGTTGTAATTTGTTTTTTTTATTCTAGTCATGGTTTCCATTCCCGGACGAGTAGCAAAATACTTTTCTATGCAGTCTCGGATGTGAATGTTTGTAATACCTTCGTTGTTTCTGATTCCTATAACACTAATGCTTACCTTATTTACAACTGCTATTTTATTCCAAACTGTATTTTTGCCAAATGTTGAATCTGTCCAACAGAGAATCTGCCGAATTACGAATCTGGCCAATCCAGAATCTGTCCTATACAGAATAAGGGCTTGGCGCTCGTACTTCCTTAGTGACTTTGGTAATAATTATATTTGATGTTGCTTCTGACGACGGTATTACTGTGACAATTGGTCGATGGTAACTGAAGTATGTTACAAAAGTTTCGGACATAACATTATCAAGATATCTAATAAATACAGCATCTATTGTTGTTCCGTATCCGGTGGTAGGTTTTCTTGGATTGTTATTAATTTGCAATTGATTTTTTTCTTGTAGAAACGTAAATAATGGCGTTGATTCATCTTTTGCAAAATTTACATTTAAATGCCCAGCTAAAATCAATGGTAGATTGTATTTATTGGTTTTGAATGAAAGTTATTGAACCTTTGTGAATGTACGGAAATAATCTCTCGTGTAAAAATGACATTTATTTTTTTATTAGGAGAAATGTACACAATTCACTTCCATCTTCTAGTTTAACGTGTGAAGCACACATATCGCCAATAGATGATTGGGAAACATGAACTTCTGTAGCATTTTGAATTACTAAATCCATGTGAATGTAGTAATATCTGAAGCATTGTTGTTTTTATAAATGGTAACTCCAGCGGCTCTAACATTTTATCTCTTAAATTAAGCTATACACTGAAAATTAGGTAAGTCAACTGATTCATCTGCGGGAAGCCATGTTTCAGTTAGCAATAAAAAGTTACTCCTTTGACAAATAGAATCTTGTAAATCAGTAGTATGTTTTCTTATGTTGTTTCATAAATAGATTTTGGCAGTTTAAAGTATAAATGGTTATACACGGTTTTTTGAGTTAACACTTGTACTTATCCACTGTATACTTTATTTAACACTTTCTGTTACTTTCTAGCCAACCGGTTTCACTTTTTACACCATCATCACTTTGAAACTAAAGATAAAAAGGACTTTTTTGATTTAACGTTCAATACCTATTTGGATAGATGTTACTCACAGTACCAACATATAAAAATGTTAACAGTAAACAAACCACAACAAAGTTATACCACAGCAATTCTATTTCCCCAAAAATAGGGATTTCTGTCACTGTCAATTTTTGTGAGAATAGAAGCAAACATTACGTTATCTTGACGCATTATTTTAGTTAATCCTTGCCAAAGTAAGGGTCCAAACATCCGTTGTTAAGACTGCTTAATGATTGGAGTTGCACGGTCTGGAGTTAATTGTCGCAAATCTCTAATAAAAATAATGTCTAGACCACCAAAATTTTCATCAAAATTTCCGGTTATTTGCTTTAGTCTTGCGTCTATTTGGTTCAAGAGCTCGGCACCAATCATACTGATTTCGTCAATTATTAAATCTTGGACATATTTAAATAAGCATCGATATTGTTGTGCTGTTTCTATTGATAACGGAATTAGTTTTGACAATGATATTTTCAATGCAGTATGAATAGTAGTTCCGTTAATAGCTACTGCAGCTTTACCAGTCGAAGCACAAGTAATGTATAAATTGCAGAACCCATCATTATCAGAAAACCTGTTATATACTTCCATTAGTACTTTACTTACTACTCATATACTATACTTTACATAAAGAGCGATACGAGCTATATATAATTTAGACAGTATCTTTGAGACAGTTATTTAAAGAAATTAATATTATGACAGTACCAAGTCAATACATTTATGAAAACATTATGTATGTCCGAAAAAATTTTGTCTTGTTTGCAAAAAATAGAGATATTCACAATTTTAACACAAGGAATAAAAATAAGCTTACTGTACATAAATTTCGACTAAAAAAACGTCCAAATGCTTCATTGGTGCTTGTGTGAGGTTTTATAATAAAATTCCTGAGGAAATTACAAATTTAAATGAGAAGAAATTCAAAGCATGTGTAAAAAGTATTCTTTTGCGAAAAGCATACTATAAAACAGAATAATATTTTAAAGATAACAATGTATGGACAAATTCTTAATAATAATAATGATTGATAAGGGATGATAAATATATTGTTAACTGTATGTAATATAAAAATTTTATGATTATTGTCATTATTTTTGGTTATTATATTTTTTTTTACATTTTAATTTGTAATTATGTTAATTTTAATTAATTTGTTTTTTTTATTTATTTATTTGACATATTTTTTTATTATTAAATAAAATAGCTTTTGACTTTGAAATTTAAATTACGACATTTTATGATTGTGTAATTATTATTTTTGTATTTGATAATATAGTGTTTTTAAATGTAGCAAATTTTAAATATTAAGTTTTAAGACGTTCCAAAAATGTACAAGTGTACTCATTTTGAATAAAAATATATTCTATTCTATTCTATTATCAGTTTTATTACAAAGGTTTTTCCACATCCAGCTGGCCCAGTAAAAAATAATTGTAAAGGTGATCTCTCTGCAGACAAATTGTGATGAATGACGTGTAGCAGTAAATCTTTTTGTTTTACATTAGCGCTTCTCATGATATTTTCTCTTTTTTTGGCTATTGTTCCCAAGTTTTCAAGCGTAGCTATACGTAAATCTTCATTAACCGCAGCATTCGGATTTCTGTACAATTCTTCAAAGGTGTTTGGCTCTGGAAATCTTGTAGCAATGTCTCGAGCTTCTGCTTCGTCATCTATTAGCTCACCTTCATGACATAATTGTCGACATATATCAATTGTCTTTTGAATATCAATATTTGACTCAAATTCTTTTCTTTTTTTATAAAATTTCGTTTTCGTGTTCATCATATATAGTTGTGAATTTCATGTCCGTGTAATATTTGTGTCTTCATTTCTAAATGGTATATGTAAGGTCACCATTTTTCTTCTGTACTCGTTGTAATCCTGAGTCATGTTATAATTTCTATAACGAATAACTTGAGGCTGCTTCTTTCTGATGTACTCTCCCTTTCTGTTTTTAGTATAGTTTAAAACAAATTGGGCTAAAGAAATTCCTTCCAATTC
Organism: Calephelis virginiensis; assembly: GCA_002245475.1. NCBI lineage: Eukaryota > Metazoa > Arthropoda > Insecta > Lepidoptera > Riodinidae > Calephelis > Calephelis virginiensis. The sequence continues at coordinate 18,613 of NJDC01003614.1, forward strand.
TTCTGGCCGTTTTTGATACTTGTCATGCCAATCATCCTTCCAAATATCAGTAGAGTCGTCATCACGTTCAACAACTTGTTATTGTGTTTTTCTTATCCTCTGTCGTTCAATAGGCCAACAAGTGTTAATATACTGAACCGCTACTGACGATTAAGACATTGGTAACCTTAAAAGATACCAAGCAGCTTCTTGACTATCATCTCAATAGTATTCAGCACGTCAACGCACATTTTACGATTTTTTTATTTTACCTTTTCTTTCAAAAGTACTCGAGCACATTGTTCACTCCTAGTTTTCAAAATTTCTCAGATATAACAAACTATTACATGCGAACCAATCTAGGTTTCATCCAGGGCACAGCACTGTTACAGCATTAATTCGTGTTTCCGATGATATACGTTGCTATGGATGCTATGGATAAAAAACTTCTCACTGTTATTGTCTTCTTGGATTTTAGCAGTGCCTTCAATTTTGTGGATTGGGACGTTTTGTTAGGAGTTCTTAAATCTTATTATAATTATTAATATCGAATTCTGGATTCTCATTCATAACTTCTATTATTTTGCGTTGTAAATTGCTAATGCGTCTGTTAGTTTTATTGACATATTCGACGACATATGCCGCGCAAGAATATTCTTCAGTAATTATCTGAAAATCCATATTTGACTTTAAGACATTAAAAACAAATGGATTACTTTCAATCCAAATGAATTATGTCATTTTTCGGACAGATGTCATTTATAGAATATTCTTGGTCTACTAATACCAGATCTTAGTATATCTTTGCATTCTTCATCTGATCTAATATTATTACTTTCATAATAATCATCAATACTGTCATAGTCAGTTTTCTTTCTAAGTTAATTCTGATTTCATTATACCTTTTCAAGTGAATTTTGTAAAGTGGATTCGTTTTTCCATCGGTATTAAAATCATTGTAGATTTACAAGGCATGGATGGTGCTTCAATTCGACACTTTTGCACAGAATAAGAGCCAATTTTTTTAGCACGTGAAGATATGCTTATGCTTAAGTAATTTTATGTTTCCCGATGCTTCCGACGTTGATACTGATACGAAGCTGTTAATCATTTCTATTGCTTGTTTTTGCTCTTCTCCAAGAATATCTGTGGGAGCATTATCCAGCCATAAAAGAATATGCGCATGTAGACTTCCTCGATGTTGAAATTCAATCCTCAAAAAGTAGTCAACAACTATAAACTTACCAAAAGGACTGAACAACTTTGATTGTAAAATTGTCATTATTACATTAACTAACTTGTTAAAATAAATAGCACATGTTACTGCATCTTTGTTAATTAATGAACTTTTTTGGATAAAACTTAGTTCCGATGCGCTAAAATTTTGCACATCTTCTTTTTTTTCAGATAATTTATGTAAGAATGTTAATAAATCCGGCCACCCTATTTAATTAGCGATGAGTGTCATGAATGCAGTTGGCTTCCCTAGCTGCCGAATCATTGCGATTTTTTTTTTTTCTTGCAGACCAATACCAAACTGAATTCGGGATTGACCGTCGAAGAGCTAAATTAGACTCTATGCAGCTATGAATATACTCTTCGGATTGAACTTGTTCCTTAGTAATATTGGTATCTGTTACAACATGTCTAAACGCGATCGTTAAACAGTCACAACTCTCGCAGTCTCATTATTTTTACAGCCATATATAACAAAAGATAAGGATTGACTCCTCTCCGATCCTTACGTCACAGTTCACTAGATGCCATCATAAAATATGTAGCTTTGAGTGTATCCCTAAATTTTCTAAATTGTCCCATTCCCATATAAATACTCGGAAATGATAGCTCTTCAGCATGCTCGTCGAATAATAAACTTTGTGGGATATTGTGTTGCCCTGACGCTAATCTTAAATATTTTTATTCATTCCATACCAAAGTTTGTTGCTGAGCAGTTAGGCTTTCTTCAATATCGATGTTTTCACTAAATTCGTCAATGTTCTGTTGTGTAATCAGTGGTGTTTCTTGATTAAAAAATGATTCATCAACTGTTATTTTATAATGCAGATATAAAGGTGTATTAATCAAATAATCCAACCATTGTCTAATTGATCCGATGCTAATTAGGCCGTGAACAAAACTACTTTTATGGATCATTTTTTTAATATGTACATAAATGCAATGTTCATCATTGACATCTATCGGAAGTAATCGTACCATTGTATCAGAAACAGGAACGTTGATAATTTGTCCGTATATGCCGAATTGACCTTGAACGTGTCTTGATATTCTTATTTGCACAAAAGGAATTCGAGGAGAAATAAGCCTGTCAGTGGTGAAATCCATTTTTGGTAAATGTTGTGGTACCTGGATCGTTAATTATTTCTGTAAATTCGATGTTTGGAGAAGTAGATAATTCTGTAATCACATCTGCATTTTGTAGACGCCTCCTTCTTTCCGCTTCACGTTGTTTCAGTTTATCTCTGTTCTGCTCTCTGTATCTTTGTTGACGTTGTCTTTTTTTTTGGAGAGCATTTAGTTCAATAGCTTGATCATTTCGAATGGATGATGGTTGTGTTTTTTCCGTACCAGAAGAACTTTGAGCAGCAATTATTTCTTCATTATTCAGTTCTATTCTATTTGTGTTAGAAGAGGTAGATGGTCCGGCAATACTTTGTGAATATCGTATGCGTTCTCTTCTTTCCGCTTCACGCTGCTTCAATTTGTCTCTGTTCTGCTCCCTGTATCGTTTTTGACGTTCTTTTTTATTATTATTTACTCTAAAAAAATATATAAGTGTTAAAAGAAGCTTAAATGAAAATTAGTATACTCTGGTACTATTCGATTAACAAAATCTTACATAACATTAATAGTATGTCTTGTGTTTAACTGATCTTGGTGATGTCCAGTTTCAATAATATTTTGTGACCTCTGTGATGATTGTTGGGTTCTGAAATATTTATAAAAAAATATGTTATTAAAATATACAGAAAAATTTAAATTGTCTTCAATATATTAGTAAACTAAAGAATCTTAGTTAGTTATTTCAATATATTACTAAAGATCGTAAATTATAAATATCAATAATGAATGTTCCACTATAAGGGTAATTCTTATAAAATTCCGAAATTTGGTTCCCGAGTCAAATGTGCCGTGGCATATTATTTATAACTATATTGTAAGTTTTTTATTTCAATGTACGCTGTCTATGCTACTTATGTCTAAAAACGAAAACGTATTACCGTTAAAGAAAAAAAAATATGGCTTAATTCTTACTGTGAAAATCATTCCCTCACCTTGTCCCTTAGCTCAAAAAACAACTGAAATGCCTACATATCTCATATAAAATAATTTTCGTAGTAATGAAATATTTTTTATATACTAGAATAAAGTGTGTTATATTCTTAAAAAGCTTTAATTTTATTAACAAGCAATTTATAAAAAAGAAAATTCTATTTTAAATATATCCCGCCAAATTAAATCATTCCCTTATGCATTACGGAAATTCGATTTCTAAACGTCGGTACGTTTATTATTATTATTAGAACGAAGATACGATATTATTAGAACGCATCATTAAGTTTTTCGTAGCTGGCAACACTCTTAAATATAAAAAGATGGCGATTTCTTCTCAACTTTAGGTAAGTTTGTGCAAAAAAATTTTATATAAATAACTATTTAGAGTTACATTTATGGCAATCATTACCTCACTTTACATTGTATGTTTTAGGTATTTATCATGTATGTAAATAATTTGTTGTTTTTAGAAGTTATTGGGAGTAAATTACATATTCAAAGTGTAAAAAGCAATTTGAGGTTATGTGCCGGTGTTTTTGTTGATATATGTAAAAATCGTCAAT
>NJDC01003614.1:23161-33960 GCA_002245475.1 Calephelis virginiensis
TATAAAAATTATTATTATTTGGTATTTAATATAAAAATGTACAAATCCGATAGTGTATTTATTTTTCTACTCCCCATAAACTTGTTAAAAATTATATTGTAGGTAACATGAAGTAATATTACTTAAGTAATATTTGCGTGCGTGACAGTACCCATACGCAGTTAAGTTCCACATTTTGTTCACCGCTAGACTTACTATTTGACTTTATTTAAACATTATTTTGCTGTTTTTAATTAAGCAATTAAATTACTAATTTGTATTGCGTGCGCGACGGTACCCATGCGCAGCTATCCCCTCCACGTTTCGCTCAGCGCTAGAGTTTCGTGCCGCGACCTATACCGACAATGTTTATGGAAGAAAAATGGCGCGAACAAAAAAGTTGACTGATGCTGAAAAGAAATTAAAAAAGGAGTATGATAGAAAAAGACGAGAAAAATTAAAAAATTGTTCTGAATCTTTGGAAAAACTGCGGGAAAAGGAAAGATTAAAATATTTAAAAAAAAAGAGAAGGGTCAGGTTGAACCAGTTACTTTTATGAGTGCTAGAGAACTAAGACAAAAGCGAAGACAATGGAAAGATAATAGTAAAGCTTATAGGAATAAAAAAGCTATAGCACACAAACAATTAGAAAGACTACTCAATGATACACCTCCACAAAGTCCAGCACCAGTATTGCAGCAATGGAGAGAAGATGTAGCTGTTCGAAATAGACGACAGATGCGACGACGACGAGCTATTTTGTATGCAAGGATTGTAAAATTAGAAAATAAAGAAAACAATGCAGTGAAATTAGCAGAAAAATACAAGAAAAGGTATTTAAGACTGAAAACAAAAAAAAACTGATCCTGAATCGCCGGCAACAAAAGTAATTTGGTTTTAAAGAACGTAAACGTGCCTGAAAGTGTGAAGAAGAAATTACTTTTCGGAGAAGCTTTAACAATAGACTTAAAGACTAGTTACGATAATCTTGGAAAAAGACATGAAAAAAAGAAAAAGTATTACGAAATGTTGAAGCTAAAATCACTGCAAAAATACAAGTTACTTCGTGTAGCGAAACCTTTTTTTAAACATGATACTTTCATAGGACAAAAGCCGCGAAAAATAAGCGCTAAAATGCTGAAGGTAAAGGACGATGTAATTAAAGTTTTGGAGAAAGATGAAAACTCAAGAATGTGCCCTGGGAAAAAAGACTATATTAAATCCAAAGAAGGTAAAATTCAACAAAAGCGTGTTTTATATGATACACTTTATAATTTACACAAAAAGTTTTTAAGCACAGTTAATTACAAGATAAGCTTATCAACCTTTTGCAGATTCAGACCTTTTTGGGTTACTTGGCAAAATGTGAATGACCGAAATACTTGTCAATGCATACAGCATACAAATATTGCTTTAATGATATCTAAATTGCACGAAGTCAAAGCATTGAAATTTTGTAGCATTACTTCAGCTCTAGCGTCTATAACCTGCAATGTGCATTGCACAAAATGTCTATTCAGGGAATGTTCGACCTGCAAGGAACGCTCATTAGAATACAACTTACCAAAACCTAATCAGTTGGTGACGTACCGACAATGTATTTATGAAGTCAGTTCATTTGAAAAGGACGGGAAACAAAAGTCTGTTCGTAAACCAGTGAAAAAAGAGTATCGGGTTAAATTGAGACAGCTTGTTCAAAATCTGGAAGCAGCATTACCACTTTTTTATTCCCATGTTGGCACCATAACACATCAATATCAAGCCATTCAAAATATAAAGAAAAAGTTAACAATAAATGACATTCTCATTCATGTGGATTTCAGTGAAAATTATTGCTGCAAGTATAATGAGGAAATACAAGTTGTTCACTTTGGTGGAGGACGGCAGCAGGTAACAATGCATACAGGTGTACTTTACTTGCGTAAAGATAATGCCATCAAACCTGTATCTTTTTGTTCTCTCTCTAGCGACAATAGACATGACACAATGGCTGTTTGGGCGCACTTAAAACCCATTTTTGACTGGATAAAAACACAAAATTTACCCATATCCCGATTACATATGTTAAGTGATGGGCCTGTTAATCAATATAAAAATAAATTTATGTTTGAAATGGTATGTCGCCATCTAAAAGAAATCTATCCAGAAATCAAAAACTTTTCATGGCATTATTCTGAACCCGGACACGGTAAGGGAGCGCCTGATGGTGTCGGTGGAACCCTGAAACGAACAGCTGACAAAGTCGTGGCAGAAGGCCATGATATTGTAGACCTGGATTCATTGAAACCTGTCCTTCAAACCAGATGTCCTTATATTTTATTGTTTGAAGTTACCACATCAGATATTTCACTGATGGATGATTTCATAAAACAGTCTGGGAGTATTTCAACATTTCGGGGAACACAAAAAATACGTCAGTTCGTATTTTTTAACAACACTTTGCAGTGCAGGAAACTCTCATGCATTGATTTCAAAGACTATTATACCCACTATCATTTGGGATATTTTCAACATCGCCAAAGTAATGAATTTCCTAAGAAGCGTAACAAACCCCCTCAAAAGCCAATAAAAATTGTTACAATGAATATAGATAAGGATAATCACCAACCGTCTTCTTCGGATATTCAAAATCATTCTGCTATATTGAAAGAAAATTATATAATTGATTTAGATATCATTTTCTATTCTGATCTGCTGTTGTCTCCGACAGCGATAAGATTGCTACCATTGGAGATCATGTCCTGATTAAATGGGGTAACGCAAAGTTTCCCGGAGAAGTTATATCTGTTTTTGAGGATGGTTTAATGGTTAGGTGTATGAAGCAAGGTGTGAAGTTTTGGAGATGGCCTAATATTAAAGATGAACAATTATATCGTTGGGAAGACGTGATACAGAAAATAAAGACGCCAAAGTTAATTAAGAGGGGGAACTATGTTATTACAGAGTTAGATGACTCCACAAATGATGTTTAAATTGTCACTGATTAATTTGATCTCAAAACCAAATGACTAATTCAAAAAGACTAAGTAATCAATATTAATAAGAATAATAACTTAAGCTCAATATATAATTATAGAAACGTTTTAAGTGTTGTAATACGAAGTTTAATGTTTGTTTTAGTATTAAAAGAGAAAAAAAATGTTACCTACCTCCACAGTTTACCTATGTGATAATTTTTGAGTTGATTTTGTTTAAAGTTTCATTTCTCATTGTTTTAAATAATAAAAATAAATATTTTTCTTTATTAATATTTGTTTTTTATTTAAAAAAAACATTAGAATATCATTCCCTCACTACGTTAATCATTCCCTCCTTTATTTATTTTTAATTGTATTTTTTTTCTTATAATACAGACAAAAATATGGAGGACCTATAGTCCTAAATAAATCTCTTAATGCTACTTTTTTCATTACAGTAAAAAAAATACCCATGCTTGCAAAAAAATAAAAAAAAACAATAATATCATAAATTTCGGAATTTTATAAGAATTACCCATAAATTCCTTTATGATTAGAAAAATTTATTATTTTTTTAATGTTCATATTAATAACAAATATGAAAAACATTCGTGCGCTGCACGCCATCAGCTGATTTTGAAATACAATTCTGCCAGTCTTAATAAATTTATTCTCTAAGCCGTATATGCAATTGTTTTAATGTATCAATTTCAATAAGAATGAAATTAAAAGTAATTATTAATTTAAAAACACTATATGCAATGAAATTTATGTGAATTTTAATCTACCAAGAGAGTAGATTTCACATTTACTGGCGCTCAAAACACACCAAATACACGCGTGCTTAATGCACAGATAAATGCATACTATAAATTTAAAATAATAATTAACTTACTGATGACTTGATAGAGTGATTTTGCTTTCTTAGCAGGAAGCTGATCACTTTCACTCTCTAAATTATCACGGTCAGACATTTATTATCAGAAAAATAATTTGTTTTCAAGTAAGACACAGGTTATGGTTATTGTAGTGAACAACACTGTATACACTACGGAGTATACACTATTGGTATCCGAGTTGCGCGAGAGATGGCTTGACGCCGGATTGAGTGGGAGAGGATCACACAGTCGATTGCGCATGGCGACGCGTCGCCACACCGTACACACTACTGCATATAGACTGTATATACAACATGGAATCGAATTAACGCAAAACTGGAAGTTACTTTGCTCAGAATCAAGAGTACAATCGAGTTATGTACTTTTTAGCATGGGTAGTATTCTTTCAAAAATGTATTATTTAATTCCGCCATGTCTTATATTTTACTACTGCAAGCAAAATTATTATAACATCACGTGCACAGGCGGCGTGTCAAAGGTTTCCTCGCTAAACCCCCCCTCTTTCGTCTTCCCATCGCCGACAGCTCGTGTCGAAGACGACACGTTTGATCTGAGCGGCAGTCTGTTTGGCGCCAGCGATTAAGATTGATTAATTACAGATATTTTAACAACTTTACGTGCGCGTGCGAGAACACAGTATAATTTGAGAATGATGTCGTTTCGTTATACAAATATACAATATTGTCAAATGGTGAAAATGTTATCTCGGTGTAACGACAATGTTAACCTTGCAGTACCAAGATTTAGGGAAGAGTTTGGTGTTACGGTCTTATTTTAGCAGCCACACAACGTTTAAGAGATTATGGCACATTTATGCCGCCAACAGCTGTGGACAGGGGTGTTGTTCCACATAACCCAGAGGCACTTTGAATCTCTGCTGCGACAGCAATAGCAATTTGCAATTGATAGGTAACTAATGTTTTAAATAGGTACTAGGTATCTAGTATCCGCTGGTTTCGTCAAATTCCATAAATACTTTGTATCCGTAGTTTTGGTAACAAAAAAACACAATTTAAAAATGGCTTATGTCTTTTTCGAGGCTCTACCTATTTTGTAAATATCATTAAAATCGGTTCAGTTGCGTGACCCCAAAAACGTGACGTAAATTAAGGTACATTTCTATTTAATAACATTCAATTCAGTTGGCACATTCCAGAACACATATTTTTAAATTTTTTAACATATTATTAGGTACTTAGGTACCTTCTAACAATAAACTTACTGTCCGAAACTTTGTAGGTACGCAAAGTTTTTTTAGCTCTTCTGTAGGAAACCGTAGTGTGATAGGTATAAAAGTTGCCTATGTCCTTCTCCAAGTTCTAATCTTAAGTCGACAAGTTTGAGGTTTTGCGTTATTTCAAATGCACGTTGTATATACCATCATATAGCGTGGCGACGGGTCGCCACGGCATGCGTAGCCACGCCAGAAATCGGTTTGACGTGCGGCTATAGATGTTTTATATCAAAATTATTGCACTTTCGAACTTCACACGCAAAAGCGATTCTGGCCTTGATCCAGGATTCAGACGAAACAAGCGGAGCGTGCGGGGCAAAAGGGAGGACCATCAACCATACATCCCAATAGACGCCTATTCTTTATAATTTTGCTTCAAAACAATTCTGGCAAATAGCTGAGGTGCGGGGAAGCGAGGAACTGCTTTCTTATTGGCCCTTGCAATGACAACACGTCATAATCAAAAATAGATATGTAAGATTAGGGATGAGACATATTTAATACGAACAATATATTTTATCGATATGCCTTTTATTTTGTGAAGTGCGACATTTTAACGGATTATATTGCATTTTGTTATTGCACGTCACATCGCAGCTAAGCAACTCAACGTCTCAAGGTCACACATTTTTGCGATTGAGAGTAATATCCAGGGAATTTTGGCGCCATCGACGGGAAAAGATGGTCGAAGTTTTTTCATAATTATTGAATTTCGTGTTGATATTGAGTGAAATTAGTCAATTTTGGTGGCATTTTGTTCAGTGAAAGCGCACAAATGAAATAATCATGAAGAAATTAGCGTATCGTGTATTTCCTCGTTGCCGCCAAATCTCATTACATGAGCTTGAGTAAACAGGTCATCGCTTTACCCAAGAGCCTGACATGACTTTCTGACGACTTATGACAGATGACTAATTAAAATTAATTGAAATTGATATAAAATTTGATGCAAATTTCTACTTGACAAATGGCTAAATACTAACGTGAAGGCCAAAACCTAAAGAAAGAAAAAGAAGAGTAATATCCGTACTTGAATATATTAGGTCCTCACATCTGTAATTGGCGTTTTGTAGGGAAGGAACATAAGTCGGATATTTTTAATGCGATATTTTTTTTAATCAAAGTATGAACCATTGTTTCCTAGGCACATTTGCCATCTCATAGGTAATTCATTGATCCCTCCACTTAAATAAAATCTTTGGACGTGGTTTGGACTGCACCACCGAAATTGAATTTTTCGAAAAAAAAAATATTCTGTTGAAGTTAGGTTCAGGTGCATGTTTTTAACATTCCAATTAACGCTCTTCTAATTGAGAAGCCGTCTGTTGTGCAGTATGTGGTCTAGCATTGTCATGAAGCAGCAGTGGTGTAAAGTGTATAAAACAATATTCTGTAAAATATTGAGATTTAATTCCCTGTATTTGGAATTTGGAATTTGAAAACCAATTCTCTCGTCTGGTTTCTTAAAACCAATTTAGAAATTTTTATTTTATGATCTTGTGGATACCTGATATAAAAGACATACTTATCAAATATAGTTGTTTTTATTAATTCGAGTAATTCCCACCTAAACTACAGAATATCGTTGAAATACTGTAAACAAATTAGTTTTTAAATTGTCCCAGCCCTTTGAAAGTTTTACGACATACTGACCCTAACATAGCCTATCGGAACCGGTCTAGAATTTACATCACCCAGATAACCACCTAATACACTTAAAAGAGTTCAATATAATCGGCCCAACTATTTATGAGTTATTCAATGACAAATAACAGCGTAGCAGAAGTTCAGTTTTCGATCGTATTGGTCCAGGTCCGCTGACAAAAATAGACCACCTGCCCCTCTGCCAGGCACCAAGTAGAGGCGATCACAGGTAAAACAGGTATTGTCAACAAGATCACTGGTGATACAGTGGTGTGCAGCAACTTCCCTGGATAGTTATCCACCGCTTTACCCATTCTGGCCGCTATAATGACAGTGTCACATTCCGATTCGGAGGGTAGGGAAGCCAGCAGATTCGCACTATAGGCCTGACATTCCGACCATAGGACAGCAATGCACCTGTGACATCAATGGTGTCTATAGGCCATCTGTTACCATTAAGAGAGCCGTGTGCTTGTTTGCCGACTTCTCACATAATAAAGAGTAACTATCCAGAGGCCAATTCAAAAGTACACAGAGTAAGAAGTTTTTTTATTGTTTCTGTCAGTGCTTAAATTTATCTATAAAATACATAAATACCTACATACAATACCGGTATCCTATACGAAATAAATTAATAAAAATATCGATAAAATAGATTTGCACATTAGTCCATCACTAGCTGTATGCAAACGAAAGTGATAGCTTGAAAATCACATGTGTAAGAAAGGGATAGAAACCCGCATCTAACAATGACTGACCAGTATATGATGAACTCCGAAAAACATCAAATAATTCAAAATTTTATTATGAATGTTATTATTTTTAATTAACCTACGGAAAGTTGTACCATCTTTTCGGTGATTTGAAGTGCGGCTGCTTTACCGTACCTATCATTTAATTAAACCAACAGTCATTTTACATCTATTTCTTTATTTTTTATACAATAACGCGACAATGTTTACAGGTCACAAACCTGGTCGATACTGTTCACATCTTTTTAAGTAATAAGCTACATTAGAACAATTACACTCATGTGTTGACAGAACCGTATTGCCTTATATGCGTCGTCTATTGGGATGTGTGGTCGATGGGGAGGACACATGTCCTATGTGTATGAAAGAGATGGATATTACTTGTTTTAACCCTACCTTCTTTTACGAGACGCAACCACACTTTTGTAGCCATTTTCTTCTGGATGTAGTTTCTTTATATGATCCTTTAAAGTCTTCAACCTTCCATAGGATTTAGAACACATTTCACATTTGAAATCTCTCGTACCAGTATGCTTAACAATGTGATCTAGTAAATCTCTCTTCCAGTAGAAAGCCATTTCACAAAACGAACACTTATGGTGTCTTTCCATCAAATGATACTTCTTTGTATGAATGTAGAGAAGTTGTTGGGTTGAAAAAGTTCTATCACAAGCTTTGCATTCTATTACAGGGAGAACAACTCCGTGAACTTTAGCCATGTGCAAATTCTTCTGCCAATAGCCTTTAAATTTTTCATCACAGTGATCACATTCACGACGATGAGCAATGCCATCATGAACTATTGTTTCGTGTAACTTTTTCTTTTGTAATGTGTCAAACACTTGAGAGCATTGGCCGCATACGATCGTTCCATTTTTATGTAGTTGTCTATGAAGTAATAAAAAGTGTTTATTCATAAATCCAGCATGGCAAACATCACATATATAATTTCTGTAATGTGTGTTCATATGTTCTTGCAAAGTTTTGAATTTATTAAAAATGTTATGACACATGAAGCATTTTAATGTGTCACTATTAAATTTAAATGGCATTATGTGATTATCTATATCTGTGTTTATATTTTTTTCATGCACATATTTCAAGTGATCCATTATTTGTTCAAGATAATCAAAAGAAGTATCACAAATATTACATTTTAAAAAAGTGATATCAAGCTTAACGAAATATCGAAACAAATGTACCCCTTTCATGAAATTTATTTTAGTATCATTATCATGTGCTTCAATAGTGTGAATTTTCAAATCAGCAGGATGTACGTATTTTATTTCACAAAAACAGCAACTATATCCAATGTCAACTCTGCGGATGGGTGTTGCATTTGACCATTGAATTATTTCCCGTATATTTGTCCTATGTTTTTCTAATATCTCGCTTATTTTCGCTTTAAGTTCAGTTTTTGAATCTTCTTTGGTTTCGTTTTTATGTCTACGCCTTTTCTTGGTGTTTTTACTCGATGCACCTACAAAAAAAATTTCATGAAGAAGTTCCCGATTATTCTTTTATTTTTTACAAAGTTATTACGGTATTATAGTAAAAGGTCCAAACCTACATCAACCTACACCTAACTGATAATAAGTAACATGTTTTATAATGTTGTATTATAAAAATAAAATTAAATAGCCTTAACAAATTCTGGACGTAACATTTTTAAAAAAAAATATATATTATTATTATAGATATTTTTCATTTCAAATTTTTCGTAGGCAACCCTATATCAAAGTGTTCGCAATAAAAAAAACCTATATGTTGATATATTTTTTTCTATTATCCAATCAAGTGTGAGCAACTGGTATCGAGGTGCCTGATTATAATTGGCAACCCCGGTAAATACTCATAGCAGGCAACCCAACTTCTGCACTTTTTATACGCCTTATACTTTGGCCATGATACATTTGTCGTATTAGCTTAACATTGCAACATTTTATGAAAAATATTTTTTTTATTTCTATCAGATATTTTTGTAAGCTACCCATTTTTAATATATTTTCTGATGTATATACATAATTTATTACAAAATTTGTTTCATCATATTATCAGCTATGTGCAGGTCGACTTAGATTCGGATCTTAGTCCATTTAAGCAGATGTATAATCACAATATTAATACGTGAAGCTTTGGACCCCTTTTTACGAAAATTGCGAGGACGGATGAGTATGAAATTTGGCACACTATTCTGTGGCCGTTCAGAGAATGCGTTCCTGACACCTATCAGTTAGTCACAACTAGTGATGGGCACAACATAACACTGAGTTCGTTACCATTCCTCCAAAATGAACCGCCGCGTTATTTTTAAGATTATTTTCGTTTTAAATTAGCGGAATCATTTAAAATTAATATTTAAGTGGAAACCAAAAAAGGGTAATATTAATATAATAAAATTGTTTTATTTATTCTTTGTTACAAAGTTACAATCTGTATTTCTATGCAATAAAGTACATTGAATTGAATGTGCGTACAGAATATTAATCAGACTCCGATTCGCTTGAGGAGGTGGTGTCTTCAACATCATCTTCGCCTACATATATTATATTATTATCAATAACAGAATCAATCCTGATATATAGGTCAAAATGTTCCACAATCAGATTTTTAGTCTTCTGAACAACCTTAGCCCAGTCATCTCTTGTGACTTTCCCGCAGGCTTCTTTTAATAGGGTCATCATCTTTTTCGTGCTAAATGGCGGCGAAGTATTGTGGCGGGCGGCGTAGCCTTTTGTTTGAGCCCAGATTAGCTCAATCGCGTTATATTGGCAATGATACGGTGGAATTCTTAGAACGCGATGACTGTACTCTAGAGCCAGTTCATCGATTTCATGTCGCACATTTGCAGCTTTATTTTCTTTAACTAATTTAATTAGCTCTGCTCTTAGCATCTGCATATTTGCATCAATGTCTTTTGCTTGTAACCAAGCCACCATTTCTTCTTTTTTATTAGCTTAGGTAGGTGGTTTCTGTATCTGAACCGAGTGATAGGAGGCATTATCCATGAATATTACAGAAGGCTCTGGTAGGCTGAGCAAAAACACTTTCTGAAACCACTCTTTAAATGTAGTTGCATTCATGTCCTCGTGGTAGTTATTTGTGGTTTTTGATTGAAATGCCAGTAACGCGTTCTCCACAAAGTCGTATTTTGGCCCCCTTACACATTGGTACTTTCGACGTCGACGCTTGTGTATCATCCGTCTAAGAACGGGAAACCGTGTGATTGGCGTTTAGCCATGTCTCGTCAATGAACACGACATTATCCCAGTTATCAATTTTTTTTGCTTCTCTAAAAAAACTTATCCGTTTTAAAATTATGTCGTATCGTTCT
>NJDC01003619.1:0-24929 GCA_002245475.1 Calephelis virginiensis
ATCTAATCACCGAACGATATTGTTCTTTTTCCATTTTTGCAAAACCGACCGCCACGTTCGCTTCCAAAGGCTTTCAAAACAAAACAAATGAAGGAAAAAGACTGAAAACTACTTGATAGACTTCAAAAAGTATTTAGTGCACGATAGTAAAACTCTTTTGTAACAACAACGCCATGGGGCGATGAGGCTAAGTAATTATTGAAGGCCCCTCGTATAAGTAGAAATTGTTATCGCCTCTGTGGTCTAGCGGTCTAAGTGTTGGACTTGACTTCATGAGGTCCCGGGTCGGGCAACAAAGAGAGAAAGTGGTTTTCCCAATTTTCTAAAAAAATATATATAAAAAAATATATAATAAGGATTGGATACGTGCCCGGTTGGCGATAGGTTTGCCACCTATCACATCGTGGCACTTAATTTCTTTGGCTAGTTGTAAGTGCCCTGGTTGTACCTCTACATCTTTGGGGATTTAGGCGTGAAGATACATACACATATATTGTAAAATATGAGTGCAGATGCTCCTTTGTATCCTGCGCCCTGGGCGGTCGCCCATCCGCGCCCTACCCTAACTCCGGTACTGCTTAAATATTTGGTGACAACATTTTCAAATTATATATTCAGAACCAGGACAAGAGACGTTACTTCATACCTTTAGCAAATCTATTTTTCTTATTATGTTATAAAAAAAATACTCTTCATTAATACTAAAACAAATACATCAGAAATCTTATTTACATTGGCGTACCTACTTGTCTTTTAGATCTCTTTCAGCAAAGCCTGTAACGAAACAGGTGTTGTAGAAAGTTTGTTACAATGCGCGTTATCTGTACATTAGATAAACTCTAATTCAGATATAAGCTAAAAAGGTAAATATGCAATTTACATGAAGATTAACAGAGCATGGATATTAGCAAAGGCGGATAAGGAAAAAAAAACATTAATAACAATAAACAAAAACAAAAAAAGATGTGTTTTTTTTCAATTTTCTAATACAAAAAATGTTGTAGGCTTGCCTTGCCACCTATCAGATTGTGGGACTTAGTTTTTTTGGCTAGTCGTGGGTGCCATGGTTATGCACCTGCCTACCGTTGTGCATCGGAGATATGGGCGTGAATATACTTACTTACTTAATAACAATAAAAACTAACTAGATTTCGGACAGATAATGTTGTTTAATTTTATGTTTAAAAGAGTCCAATGTCGAACAATCTAACATGTGGCTGGGGAGTCTACTCCATAATTTAGCTGCCAACACTGAGCATGATGATGTGATATGAACTGCAGTAACATGAAGTGTTGAACCGTGGCACAGAAAGTGAGTTTACTTTCGTGTCTTGACCACCTCGTTGGTTGAGTGGCTAGCGTACATGTCTAACTACATCGACTAACCGCGAGACTCGGGTTTGATTACCGAGGGGGTAGGAATTTGTGTGATGAGCATTTAAATGCATACATTTTCTGGTATAGATGTGTATTTAATTTATTCTTGTATCTATTTAGGTATTTCTTTGTATTAGAATCGTTGACTAACACTCATGACACAAGTATATAATTTGCTTACTTTGGAGTTAGATTTAATTAGTGTAACTTTTCCAAGAATATTTATTATTTATTATATTACTATCGGGTGGCTACTACGTATGAATGCACTGAAACGTTCCTGTAGATAAGACGGAGAACCACTTTTGTTGAAAATATTAAAAATCAATATAACTATGTGAGCTACCGTGTCAGGTCGGGCTCCTTTGCAGAATAAACTATCTGCCTTCCTTCTAGGCAGCTCGTAAAAAGCAAGCAGAGGTTTACCGTCACTAGCATCGTGATTTCCTACAAGGTGTTAGAGTTTCGCAGCGGCTCGTCCGGATTGGTACTACCCCCTTACCTGTTGTTGCCATCATAACGTCAATGCTTGCCGTTGACGTGTTCCGGTTTGGAGGGTGAGGTAGCCAGTAAACTTACTTTTACTCGAGGTCTAACTTCCCGGATTCCAGTTGGCAACGCACCATTACCATCTTTGGTATCTAAGGGCTGCGTGAATTTCTTACCATCAGGAAATCCGTCTGCTTTTTTGCTTTCCAATATTATAAAAAATCTTTCGATGACGTAGAAGGAGTCACTTTAATTTAGATCGAAAATAAGAAAACGGGTATACATTAAATAATAATAATGTAAAGAAAAAATATTCAAAAGTGATTGTGTCCAATTTTGAATAAAACACAGATCATGGTTACCCTACTCTTTTATCTTTACGGATCTAAAAACGTACAACAAACAAACCAAAATAGGTGCAAGTTAAATACGTAACCACTAATAAATGTTTATTTGAGAACAATGAACTGTTAATTGTCCGTGTTCACTACGAAAAGCCATTAATGAGGGAAGCTTTGCGTACATAAGCAATTTTCGTGTTGAGATAATGTAGCAAGCCAGTATTTTTTATTTTTTAATGGTATAAATAAAAAAAATCTATGAATAGTAACACAAAGCTGTACACCTACCGTTTTATTAATAATCATGGACTAATGTCGCCAAGGTTCAGCCTAGTATTATAGCCTCAAACACAATGGGATACAGACTAAAATATCGGTTTAACTTTAGTCCTACCTTAGTCTATGCTTATTAAAATGAGGCGGCTAGAGATTTACTTACTTAACTTTACTTAGAGAGGCCTACCTTTTGCAAACTATTTTTATCACTGTCCAAGTCTTTTGTCAAAAAATTGTGTACAGTAAAGAATTAAACGAATAAAGCTAGGCCGGATTATAGCACAAGGGTAATACCAAACTATTAGTTTAATATTAATTATAAATATAGCGAAACAAGTTACGAATTCAAACACCAAAGTAATGAAGAAAATAAAAGAAGGACAAATAAAGTAAGGTATTGTGGGACTTGGAGTCTTCGGCTAGTCGAGGGTGCCCTGGTCGTGCCTCTGCCTATCTCTTCGGGGATATGGGCGTGAAGATACTAATAAAGTAAGTAAGCAAACTATGTGCCTATGTTTGCTTGTTACAGTAGCCGATAGACTTGCAAATAAGGCCAAAAAAACATAATTGCAACTTTCTTGCTGGTAGAACGCTGTGCAGTATCTTACCCGGGTAGGAATCCACCGGTTTACGTATACCTGCAACCATAATGAACCGGTTATGTTCCGGTCGTGCGGACAGGGTAGCCGGTCATTTTGCACAATTAGCCTAACACCCCGGCCACAGGGCAGACTCGCAGCTACAATGTCTATGGTGTCTTTGCTTTGGTGATCTCTTACTGTCAAGAGAGCTTGTTAGCTGTATTTGCCATAAAAAGAAAACTGATTTTTACATATTAGTACTGATTTTAATAAAAAAAAGAGGTTGCACACCGGGAGTGCGGGCAGAATTGAAAACTTGAATATTAAAGTTGTGCATTTTTGATATTTTGGAGTGGTTAGGGAATATTTTTTTGCACGAATTGATTTATTTATCAGCATGAAAGTTATATATTTATATAACTTATGCGGTGACTATAATTTATGTGGTAGAATACAATATTCATTTATTGCGCTATCGTACACAAACATGGCAACACAACCATTTGCGCAAGCACCCTGTGCCTTCTTTATCGCGCAATTGCCCTGCGCCGTTTTACGAATTTTCGATCGGATGATCTGACGATCTGACGCGAGTTTAGAAGTTTTTACTCATTCCAAAAAAGGGAGCTACGCCGCTAAAGAAGTTTTTTACTAAAAATTCAAACAAATTTCTTCTTAAGTATTTACCACATTTGCTTAAATAACCTCTAAAGGCCTCGTTTAGGAATTATTGTATTTTCTCAAGGTCTGTACAACAGAGAGTTAGGAGACTGAAAGTGACAGAATTAATTATTAGTAACCTTGGTAGGAAAACAAAGTTTTCATTGCCATTTAAAACAATTTCAATTTTCTCCCTAAAAGCCTCTTGATCAATAAAACAAAACTCTGACAAAACACAAGTTTACCCATAAAAAGTTGCCATAAATTCTGAGAGCTACCCAAATGTAAGCGAAAGTGAAATTTAAGTGGTAACTTAAAGGTTCACATCGAGCTTATTGTGAATAGTACAAAATAAGTATCATCACGCTCATGTCCCCGAAGAGGTGGGCAGAGGCACAACCAAGGCAACCACGACTAGATGAAGATCCTAGGTCTCACAATGTGATAGGTGGCTAACCTATCGCCAACCAGGCACATATACAATCCCGAGCAAATTTTTTTATTAGAAAATGTGAAAGAACCACATTTCATTTTTGTTACCCGACCTCATGAAGTCAAGTCCAAATCCTGTATCGATAGACTATAGAGGCGATTGAAGCCAAAATACCAATACGATATAAATGGTTGTAAGTTTAGTTTCAGGTCACGAATAACAATATTTTATTATTTATTTCTTCTGAATATTTTTTTATAATTGAATGGCAGTCACGTAAATAAATTTCCTGACAGTTCGAAATACATGACGATAAGACGGCTATCATCGCAGAATAGGTAGTAAAAAAATGAATAAAAGTAAATAAAAATATGAAATAAAAATAATAAAATTGACTCGCTACTACAAAGCATGAAAATTGAAAATTTTAAGATATGCAAAAGCTCATATTATAGCTTAAGCAAAGGCCTATAGAGTAATGAGTGAGTAAAACCTATTTATTTAAAACCTCACGCAAACAAAATTGAAACTTAAGACATTGGTTCTTATAGCGCTGAGTTTAGCTGAAGTAATAATTATCACAACTTGACGTCAGAAATGGTTTTCCTTACTGGTTTTGACTTGAGATTCTTCAAGGGATACGATAAACCTACGTAAACTGCGGAGTGATACCCCCTGCTATCATGCCGATCGGGAGATGAACGGCTAATGACAAATACTAATCTTAGCCACTGTATTTCCTAGCACACCGGATAACTAAACCGCGGAATGATACCGTTTTGACGTCGTTATTATTTATAGGTATAAAATTATAAATAGCTGTGTCTTTTAAAGGTGTAAAGCGTAAGAGGCGAGCGTAAGTTAAATTAGTTATCACGAACACTATCATTGGCGGTAGAGTGCTGCGTAGATACTTGCCCGGGTAGGGACCACCTGTCGTACCTATTACAATTGTCTTAGTGACTGTATCACGTTATGTTTCAGAGGATAAGATAGCCCATACACTTGCATAATTGGCCTAACACTTTGGCCATAGGACACAGACACGGAAACACGAACCTGGGCTCGGTATTGTAACTCAGGTCTTTTTTTAATTTAATACCTACAGCCGTGCGGTGCGTTAACACGTGGTAGGGCTACGCACCTTCAGTATTACTACTAACTACGTCTACTAAGTAAGTAATTAAATTTATTTTTAAGTTTTTTGTTCAATAATAAAAAAAATATTCACAAACCGCAAGCCACTTGTGTAAAGTCACCTTCTAATACAGTAAAAATATTAAATGTATTGTGCTTTTACTCTAAACTCCATTTCGGAACAGGAGAATGGAGCACTAACGATATGACAGCAGGAATCTGTGATAATAACAATGACTTTTGTAGTCCGTTTTAATGAGTGGAGAAAGGAATTTCTCTAGTGACATTGGTTACTTTTTATCCTTATATATATAGGTTTTACAAAACAATCGTCGTAAACATTGGGTTCCATACGTGTGGAATGTAGATTTATTCCAAATTTTGGTTTGTTTCAAACAAATGTTCCACCAAGGTCACCTTTGTGGAAGGTTATTGGGGCGTGATTACTACTGTCTGGATAATGCTTAGACAGAATTCCAAACGACAACTAGGTACATAATTTCAATAAGCAGACGTCGCTGCGGGCGACATCTAGTAAAATGTAAAAATTCAGCTCTTGAATAATTGCCAAAGAGATTAAAACCGTGATAAAATGAATCAGATGTGTCCGTAAATAGTAAACTCACATTTTGCCTGTCTGTCGTTTATCCCTTTCAAGAAGATTTACGAGAAGCGTCTGATATTTTGAAAATTCTGTCAAATGGTTTTTGAAGTAAAAACTTCTTTAGCGGCGTTGCGCACTTTTTTTGGAATGGGTAAGAACTTCTAAACTCGCGTCAGGACACGTGACCTGAAATTTCGTACGACGAAAATTCGTAAGAGGGCGCAGGAGCTTGCGCGAATGTCCGTGTTGTCATGTTTGTGTACGATAGCGCAATAAATGCATATTGTATTCTACCACATAAATTATAGTATTTTCATACTGATAATTAAAGCAATTCGTGCCAAGTTATTCCCTAACCATTCAAAAATATCAAAAATGCACAACATTAATATTCAAGTTTTCACTTCTGCCGGCACTCCTGGAGTGCAACCCGTTTTTTTAGTAGCTTCTCTGCCTAAACAAAGTTTTCCTGGTAAAAATTGAGAACAGAAATTTCTAAAATGTGATGTGTCGAATATATTTTTGTATGGACAGACAAACCACAGAATTTCCCGATGGTAAGAAATGTAGTCGGTGTTTTTTTATGTCCGCGAATAAGAACACATCTCCTGATGGTAAGAGACAACTGTGGCCTATAAATACCATAGACTGTACAGGTGTGTTGCTGTTCTGAGGTCAGGATGTTTTGCCGATTACTTCCTTATCCTCCGAACCGGAACATGACAGAAAAATCAAAAACGACATTTTAATTTTTTCCTACAAACTGAACGGGTGTAACGAAGTTCGCCGGAACAGCTAGTATTATATAAATGGTATGTAATGAAAAATTTGGAGAAGGTTTTTGCAGTTTTTCAGTGTTGAGTACTAAATTGTGACTTAATAAATGAAATGCAGCCAGCATTTCATTTATTAAGTCACAATTTTGTAAGACAATGACCACTTAATGTTTAATTATAAGAAAACTGACGTTTCTGAGTACAGCTGTCAGTCACGTTACGAGGACTGTCACAAGAAAAATAATGGTTTAATTACATTTTAAAAATAAAAACAAAAAATACTAAATAAACTGTCCATAATACGATTAATCTTATAAACATTTTCTCGACATTTCAACGCCAGTTGCAGCTATGGTTGCAGCGCCAGTTGTCTTTGAAGGGAGATTAGGTTATATTTATGAATAATTTACAACAGTTGTTAAAGTCAGTCTAGACTTCATATCTTTAAATAGCACATTTTGTCTTAATATATGGAGAAACCAGAATTTAAAATTTTCTGGCAAGATGCTCTGTCGCAAATGAGTCGATTTAAATATAGCAGATGTTTGTTACTAAGAAAGTTGTTTTTGTAGTAAATAGGTAGATGACATTGGATATATAAACCTCGGCTATGCACCTACAACATCTATGATGTCTATATACACTCCGGCCATAGAACACTAACACACATACAACATCTATGGTGTTTATAGGCCACGATTATCTCTTATCATCAGGAGGGTAGTGTCAGTTCACTTTCTTATGACTCACTATAATTTATTGTAAAACTGCAAGAAACGGATTTCGATTACAATGATCCATACTAGATCTAATGATGGAAGATCAGGGAAATTTCTAAACTTTTGTGTAATCGCCTCTGTGGCTTAGCGATTCCGCAACGGACTTTACTTCTTGAGAGCCCGGGTTCGATTCTCGGATCGGGCAAAAACAAAATATAAATATGTATATATGTATTTTTAATTTTATACTAAAAATATCGCTGCCCGAGTTTGGATACGTACCCGGTAGACGATAGGCCTGCTACCTATCACATTGTAGGATTTATTGTCTTCGGTTAGTCGTGGGTGCCCTTGTTTTGGCTCTGCCTAGCTCTTCGAGGATATGGGCTTGAAGATACTTTTTTTGTATACCTAGATGATTTATTGAAATTGAAGTAGTTTTTTTTTGCACTACTAATTCGCTTAACGAATAGACAATATCTATTCGTTCCCATGCTTTTCAAACGTCTTGTGACTATGAGAGTAAAATCTTTATATTTATGTGGCTGTACACCGTTGGTGATCCCATCCAACACTTCTAGGCAAATCAACAATCACATACTTTAAACGAAACTAGGATCACTGATCGATCTCTTCAGCCTGTGTTGCAATCTTATCAGTTCATTTTCCGCACACCTTTGAGCTATGAACTGAGCTAGACAGATCAGATAATAGATTGTTCTATTGAAATGTCATTGTCATGTCTGTGGTACCAGTGAGGGAGTGAATTAGAACTGCAAATTGTCTTTGATGTATTTTGTTTGTAGTTGAGTCATGTATCGTTGCTCAAGCATTTTGTAATTGCATATGCAGATCAGGTCTAATTAGTACATTATTAGCTTCAGACCTTCACAGCTTAGTCCGGAATTAGGATTGTCCCTTATAAAAAAGACATTAGCTTCAGTCTAGTAACTAGATGAAGACTATTATTCAGAGATATCATAAAGATATATGATATACATATGGATTATGCCAACGTCCACTTATGTGCAGTACAAATCCTAGCTTTAAAAATTTTAGAATTAAATAAAAAGAAATTTGTTTCTGAATATATGCGCTAAGAAGTTGTTACAAAATGTTTAATTACAACAACATATTTACTGCATTTATTTATTTATTCTTTATTGTACAATATAAACACAAACATTGTGCAAATATTTTAATAGTTAAATTTTTCACTTTTCCCCAATATTCTTTATTTAACATTTTATGTGACACTTCAGGTAACCGGTTTCACTTTTCATTAGGGCTTTACAACTTATTATAAATAAATCTGTTTCGTATCGTATCGGTAAATAAATAAGAAAAATGTTGATTTCCAACTGCAAGTCGCTGCGACACTCTACTACCTAGTCAGATGTCACGGTGTTAGTGACGGTAAGCCTATGCTAGCCTTTTAAGAGCTGCAGGAAGGCAGATAGTCAATTCTGCGCAGGAGCCCGGACCAACACAGGGAAAATAATTAAAAAAAATCTATATAAAATATTATTTTTCACCAAGTGCCAACAATGAAAAGTATTGATTATATAATCATTAAAACTATCCAGTTTCAAGTATCAATTTATATTTTAGCCTACATTATAGGTATATTATGTTTAAATGATAGCCTATATTATTCTAATTTGTAATATTCTAAACTATATTCCTGCAAAGTTTCATCTAAATCCGTTCAATATTTTATGCGTGAATGAGTAACAAATATCCATCGATTCTCACAAACTTTCGCAGTTTTAATATTAGCAGGGTTGTTTAAAAAATGTGAATAAGATCATCCCTATCTATTGTATAACACGCCTTAACATATCTTTTTTCCTCTGCGGTCTAGCAGTCCAAGTGTTGGACTTGACTTCATGAGGTCCCGGGTTCAAATCCCGGGTCAGGCAACAAAAAGAAAATGTTGTATTTCCAATTTCCTAATAAAAAAAATATGTTGCTCAGGATTGGATATGTGCCCTGTTGGCGATAGGCTTCCCACCTATCACTTTGTAGGACGGTTTCGTAGACTCTAGATACCTCCCTCTCTATCTGTGGTGACGTCATAACTTTTAACAGATGGACCGATTGTAATGCAATTTTTAAACCGACCTAGAAAGAGGAGGAGGTCATATTTCTCCGTCATTTCTGAACCGATTTTAATTTTTTTTTATTTTAAAGAGTGTACTTTTGAGGAGGTTCCATTGTCACCAAGTCTGGATCTTCTAAAGGAAACCCCGAGAAATCATGGAAAAATCCTTTAATTTTGTATACCCAGAGCACTTGTTATCGCCTCCTTGGTCTAGCGGTTCAGTTGTTGGACTTGACTGCATGAGGTCCCGGGTTCGAATCCCGGGTCGAGCAAACAAAAAGAAAATTGGGTTTTCCAAATTTTCTAATAAAAAAAATGTTGCTCCGGATAGGCTATGTGCCCGGTTGGCGAAAGGCTTGCCACCTATCACATTGTGGGACTTAGTATTTTCGGCTAGTCGTGGGTGCCCTGGTTGTGCCTCTGCCTATCTCTTCGGGGATATGGGCGTGAAGATACTTTAGAGTACTTACATATGAAGCAGAAGTCGGTTTTTTTAATAGTTTTGCTTCGATTGAATTATAGCTTGAGATATGACGCGGTCAGAATATTTCTAAGCTACAAGGTTTGCTCGAGGATTATTTTTAAATTAGTCGTATTACATAATTGTAATTTAACACATATTTTAAGTAGTAAATGTATATTTTCAAGTTTGTAATAAAAAACTTTTCCCGGGATTGAATATGTTCCCGGTTGGCGATAGGCCGCCTATCACTTTGTGGGACTGTGTCTTCGGCTTGTCGTGGGTGCCCTGGTTTTTTTTTATGATATTGGGAGGCAAACAAGCAGACGGATTTCTTGATGGTAAAAAATTCCCGCCACCTAGAGACACCAAAGTTGGTAATGGTGCGTTGCCAACCTGAGGCCGGCATGTTAGGCCTCGAGCAAAAGTAAGTTTACCGGCTACCTTACCCTCTGAACCGGAACACGTCATGACGTTATGGCGGCAGGAATAGGTAAGGCGGTGGTACCAATCCGGGTGAGTCGCTGCGAAACTCTAGTGACGGTAAGCATATGCTCGCCTTTACGACCTGCCTGGCAGGAAGGCAGATGGTCTATTCTGCAAAGGAGACCGGACCAACACGGGGAAAAAAACACGGGTTGTGCCTTTGCCTACCGCTTCGGGGATATGGGCGTGAATATACTTTTTGTAAGCAGTAAGAAGAAGAAATGGCGACAGAAAATCTACTTAGGGACTTAATATTAAAAGTTACCACAGGACATAAATATCTATTATATTAATTTCAATTAGAATATCATGGAACAGAGCTACTTCTGAGAGATTATTAACGGCCAGGCGAGACCTGCTTTAAATTTATTATACTGTAAATAGCTCACTCAGCTCGTCGCGGGACAATACGACACTAATGTTATAATTTACTAACTGTTTCTCATTGCGTTAAGGATTTTTATATTTAGCCGTTGCTAGTTTTGTTTTGAAGGTACGAGAACACAATTTTGCATTTTAACCAACTTTGAAAAAGGATGAGGTATCTACAGAATGAGAATGAGAATCTATACTTGTTATCGTCAGCACTTGGTGGAATTCCATTGTATACACACTTTCTTGACGTAAACGCTTCTACTTTTCCAGTATACTCTATTTAATACTTTATGTTACGCTATAGCCAACCGGTTTCACTTTTTACAGCATCATCAGGGCAAAATTAAAGATAAAAATACTGTTCTATTTTAATGTTCAGTACTTATTTGGTTGGAAGTTACTTATAAATGATTTAATAAAGTGTATAGTGGAAAAGTACAAGCGATTACCTCAAAAAAGTGTGTAGGATGAGGTATGTTCGACTCTTATATGTATATCTTTTTACATATGTTATTTGGTTTTTCCGTCATTTTAAAAACTATTTTTATAGTTGAAAGAATGCACTTTTATGCTATTGCCACCAAATTTGGATCTGTTAACGGGATTCCTGCGAAATCGATGCGGTCGACTTTTGAGCGGTGCGCAATGTGTGGTGTTACGTTCACCGATCGCATTCGCAACAGTGAGATCAGAGAGAGAAAGGAATGCACTGAAAATCTTGTGGTTGAAAAGGGGTACGGTGTGGTTCCTTTTTTGTTGTCACGTGGAAAAATTTACAAAACAGATATATGCAATGCGACTGTAAATGGATTTGGTACCAGTGCACATCTTTGTTGACATTCCCAGATCAAATCTTTTTTAGGGTAGTGTCAAGAGAGTCTCCGAAAATGTGGAGGAAGTTAGATAAGTCTTCCCCCCGTGTTGGTCCGGGCTTCTTTGCAGAATAGACCATCTGCCTGCCTGCCAGGCAGCTCGTAAAGGCGAGCATAGGCTTAACGTCACTAACACCGTGACATCTGACTAGGTGGTAGAGTTTCGCAGCGACTCACCCGGATTGGTACCACCGCCTTAACTATTCCTGCCGCCATAACGTCATTACGTGTTCTGGTTCGGAGGGTAAGATGGCCGGTAAACTTAGTTTTGCTCGAAGCCTAACACCCTGGCCTCAGGTTGGCAACGCACCATTACCACATTGGTGTCTCTAGACGGCGTGAATTTCTTACCATCAGGAAATCCGTCTGCTTGTTTGCCTACCAATGACATAAAAAAAAAGTCTGGATGGGAATTGTGATATGCGGCACTCTCTATACTCTCTGCCTGCCATGAAAGGGACTTGTCGTGACGATTGGTGCGTGCCGAATGTTGTTATCTACCTTGCCGTCATACGATTGTACTACTAGTACTAGTGTATAGGCCAATTGTGCTAGTCTACCGACTACTCTCATCGATCCCTAACCAGACAAATTGCGCTTTATCACTAGTATTCTTATTCCTTCGCTGACATTGAACGAAGCCCAGCTAATGCTGTGAAAAGTGAAACCCATTGGCTAAATTGCGACAAAAAGTGTTAAATAAAGTGTATTATGGAAAAGTGCAAGACTTTGTTTAAAAAAAGTGTGTATACAATGGAATTCCACCAAGCGCCGACAGTGAAAAGTAAAGATTCTAGTATATTTATGGTTTGCCTAAATTATTGCATGGAATCGGAGTCGAAATTATAAATTAGGCTATAAACTGTCACTCAATAATCTCCGCCTACTTCACAAGGGACGTTGACACTACGTCTAGATGACACTACACTACATCTACTAGATGGATGGAAACAAATTTAATTCATTTTAAATCTATATGCTAATACGTGAAGCAAAAACTTTGGATCCCTTTGTAAGAAAATTGCGCTGACGGAGGAGTATGAAATTTGGCACACATATAGTTTATGTGTAGGAGAAGTGCAGAACGCTAATATTTTTAATAATAATGTTTATAAAGTGCGTTAATTAAAAAATAAAACATTACACGTATTACCATGCATTTGACACACACAAACAAATATATTGATGATAACGATAAAAGTTCACAAATGGCGCTCTATACAGTTTGGAAAAGAAGTAGTTGGTTTTGAAATGAAGATGGCGTTCTTATCAACAAGGTATTAAAATTTATTATGGTCGAATTTCAACCAATGGGTGACCACTTGTTTAAATTAAGTCATTTCAATGGTCATACACTTTGAAGTCATACGTAATTAATGAACAAGGACTAAAATAAAAAAAAATAAGTTGATGTTATAGTCTGTATCACATTTTAATAAACACTATAGTACAAAGTTAAACCTAGTATTACTTTACTCCGTGATTATTAAGACACATAATGTTTTCTACAAAATAATGTTATTGGTAGTAAAAAGTTTATAGCTAGTTAACATTTTAAATCTACTAAATTCTGAATTATGGGATTGTTTCCACGAGCGACATAAAGTGAATCATACCCTCAGTAGACGTCGGTGCAGTACCAATTAACTAATCTAACACGACAAATATAAAATGTTAGCTTTAATTGAGGATACACCCACAGACACTTGGACTTTTGGTATGTAGTTTTTAACCGACCAGAAAAAGATGGTTATTCTCAATTTGATTTTTTTATATGTTTGTATCGAGATTGTTTGGTCAATAGCCAACCGGATTTGATGTTTTTTTAGAAAGATAAATCATGATTCCGAGGTGGGCTCATGTTAGTTTTATGTTAGTTTTATCTCGTATTTTAGTTTTCAGTTCTTAGGTTAAACTCAAGAGTGCATACACTTTAGTTTAACAAAATGAGTATTTTTCTCGGCTAAACTGGGATAACATCATCATCTGTTATGGCGGTAGGAATATGTAACGCGGTGGTTCCACTCCGGGCGAGCTGCTGAAAAGTACTTGACCACCTGGTTATGACTGAGTTCTTGCCATAACAGTGTAAGTACTAGGTACCATGCTTTCATGTCGTCTTTCACACAATATAGTCTAAGACACCAGCCATAAAACAGCGCACCAGTATCATCTGGTGTGCATATGTTGAGGGTTATATCATACCACCAGGCTGATGTTCCTATCTTACAACATATAACTGACAAACCTTAAAAGTTTTAATACTAATCCTCATTATACTAAAGGTTTCCCGTAAAGAAATATAGCTACATAATGACTATAATTTATAACTTTTAATCAGTCGTTAATTCGACATTTGCTACATTTAATTTTAATTGAAGTCTATAAGTGGGGTCATTAGTCCTTCTAATATCATAAATGCGAAAGTTTATATGTTTGTTTATTACTCCTTCATGCAAAACTGCTGAACTAATTTTCATGTTTGGCACACACATAGAGGGTAATTTGGATTAACACACAGGATAGTTTTTACCCCAAAACACGTTCCTGTGGGACCACGTGGGCAACGCCGCGGGCAACCGCTAGTCTTTCATAATTAATAAGCAAGAGCATTGACATTGAAAACTTTAAAATAGAATTGTTTCAATACTGCCAGATGCTAGTCCTCACGCCAGATAAGTCTGTATTTAATATAAGCGTTACTAATGTTACAAAATAAAGAAATGTATTTTCCCTTAAGATTTATGAAAATCAATAATCAATTATAGGTATGTACACAAATTACACAGTATATCGCTAAATTTTGTTCCATACTATATCTACCCTAGATAGTTACGATTTTTTCCGAGCGCAGACTTACTTGGCGGGCACTCTAACCCTCTTAATAATAAACATGGACTAAAGTACTCCAAGGTTGAACCTGGTATTGTAGTATTTATTTCACTGTGATGAAGACTATAATATCAACTATACTTTAGTCTATGTTTAATAATAAGATAATAGCTGTATTATGTAAGATCGAATTTTTGCATTTACATTAATTTATAGTTGCAATGATGCCTATTTTGCTAATTGGTAACCCGAAATTAGGTATATCACTACATAGTATAAAACAAAGTCGCTTCCTCTGTCCCTATGTCCCTTTGTATGCTTAAATATTTAAAATTACGCAACAGATTTTGATGCGTTTTTTTAATAGATAAAGTGATTGAAGAGGAAGGTTTATATATAAATAAAGTTTAAGTGTATATAAAGGTATATATATATTTTATACCCGTGCAAAGCCGGGGCGGGCAGCTAGTAATATATATTTTGAGATAATGTATAGATAATCCGAAGGTAGTGTCAAGGAAGACAACATAGAAGGAACAATACAGAATGTCAAAGCCAAGTATCCAGAAGGCACGTTATTAGTGACTAAGCGGTCGATTGTTTCTGTCAAGCTGTCATATACTTATATCTCATAACCTTACGTACGTCATTGAGCATTGACACATAATACTAAATAAACTTCATGGTAGGCTACTATGGAACCGGTTATGCCTTGATTTATCTAAGTATACATATAAAATTGTAAAAGAACTGTCTGTATAGACTTATTTAAACATATACTCAGATAGGTTCCTTTGTATGTTCATGGGAAAATTATTGGTTTATTTATTAAAAGAATAGCTGTTGTCTGAAGCGTTGCCCGCGTGGTTAATAAAACACCAATATTTTTTAGGTGTTCTATTATAACTATTCCATGTGTTAATCTAAGTTACCCTATAATATGTTTGTCAAATTTCATGAAAATCGGTTTATCAAATTTTGCATAAAGGAGGACAAACAAACATACAAATTTTCGCATTTGTAACATTAGTAGGATGTATTAGTTTTGTCTAAACATCTAATTAAGAACGTCTACTACAATAGGTTTGTAGTGGAATGTGTGGGTTTAGCCTCCTTAGTCGAGAGATTGACTTACATCCTCAATTGCAACGACCAACCGCGAGTGACAGGTTCGATTCTTGATAGCGGCAAGAATTCGTGGACCTAATGTAAATAGATATCTGTATGGTTGTGTGTGTATCTGTAACAAAAATAGATACCAGTACACATTTAACAAAATGTGTACTGGTATCTATTTTTGTTTTCCCTCGTGTTGGTCAGAGCTCTTTTCCAGAATAGACCAACTGACTTCCTGCCAGGCAGCTTGTAGAAGGCGAGCATAGGCTTACCGTCACTAGCACTGTGACATCTGACTAGGTGGTAAAGTTTGGTAGCGATTCGCCTGAACTGGTACCGTCGCCTTATCTATTCCTGTCGCTAAAGTCAGCACTTGCCGTTGACGTGTTCCGGTTTGTAGGATAAAGTAGACAGTACACTTTTGCTCGAGGCCTAACATCCCGGCCTTAGGTTTAGCTGTTATACCCTTTGGATCTCTAGGCAGCCTGAATTTCTTACCAAAAGGAAATCCGTCTGCTTGTTTGCCTTCCAATATCATAAAAAGTATTTATAGAATAGGTTGATGGGAGTATATTAGTACCGCTGACTAACACCTATTGCCCAATCATCACTTGCTTTGGGTTTATATTGATTTGTCTGTTTTTTTTTTATGTTCATTTACTATACGGATATTGAAAAAAAATCATTACATTGTGTCAAGAAAATACATAAACATTCTCTCTCTACTCGCCTCTGTGTTCTAGCAGTCCAGGTGTTGGGCTTGAGTGCATGAGGTCCCGGGTTCGATTCTCGGTTAGGGTAACAAAAAGGAAATTTGGTTTTTCCAATTTTCTAATAAAAAAAATGTTGCTCGGGATTGGATATGTGCCCGGATGGCGATGGGCTTGTCTTTATCATATAGTGGGACTTACTGTCTTTGGATAGTCCTGGATGCCCTGGCTGTGCCTCTGCCTACATATTCGGGGGTATGGGTGTGAAGATACTGAACTAGTCTCGTTAACTAAAAACACATAACACAATCATATTACTTGATTACTTTGGGTTTTTATCGATTTGTATAGTTTTTTCAAGGGCATTTATTATACATATATGATATTTTTTAATAATATATCAATATTTATAAATAATATAAGTGAACAGTCTTCGGTATAAATAAAATCATAGATGATTATTACCGCGCCGGCAAGTCTTCGGTACATTAATAGTATTTAATTATACCAAAGGTTAGTAAAATAGGAAGATACTTGCCATTACTTGTAGCTCTGTGACTCACGATATTAAACACACATACATACATACATACATATCTTCACGCCAAGTCCCTTACGGGGTAGGCAGAGAGTATTGAGTGCCAGACCTCACGATCCTGACAAACCTGTCTTGCTTCCTTCACATTCATAACCCTTTGCATACAAACACGCCGGTTTCGGAGACTCTTGACACCACCCTCGGATAATATCCGATTGATCTGATCGTGAAATGTCAGCCTTGGTCTCCCCGGGTACCTACATCCATATACATTCGCATTGTATATCTGCTTTGTCAATCTTTCATCTGTCATTCTTTCCACATGACCGAACCAGCGGAGCATGCCCTTTCGCATTTTAACACCAACACATTCTTTCAATCCCACTCTTTCTCGGATCTCACTGTTACGAATGCGGTCAGCGAGCGTTACACCACAGATTTTCCATAGTGCTCTCATTTCGACCGCAATTATCCTACTTTCATGCTCTTTCTGACATACCCAACTCTCGCTTCCATACAGTAACGTTGGAATAAGCACAGAATTATGCAAAGCGAGTCTAGCTTTTTGACTCAAAACCTCGCTTTGGAATAGCTTACCCAACGCTCCATTCATACTATTCCCTGCACTCACTCTCCTCTCTACATCCGCGGTGTACCTTCCATCCCTGCTAAAAGCACAACCAAGATATACAATTTCATTCACATGTTCCAACACTACATCATCAACCAAAACTCTTACATCCGTTCTGGCTACGTCTCTTTCAAACACCATTATTTTGGTTTTCATCGCATTCAAATGTGAGCCCCTTTCTTTACAATCTCCTTCCATAACTGTGACCAGTGTTTGCAGCTCAGATGGTGTAGAGCCCAAAAGTACAGCATCATCTGCATAAAGCAGGCAGTTCATCACTTGGTCACCCATACGCATTCCCACATTCAATGATCTTAACCCTTGAAGACTTTTGTCCAAATATAAGATAAACAGGCGCGCTGACAACACACAACCCTGCTTAACGCCAATATTAACATCAAACCAAGGCGATATGTTGCCATCCACCCGCACGCATGCTTTACAGTCTACGATATTAAAATGTTTATTAAATTGCACTGCGTCATAACAACTGTGTCCATAATCACATCTACTTCGGATTGCAACTTTGCATCTTGAATACACCAATATCTACAAATGGCTGATCTGAAGGATCATATTTTATTATGAAATAAGACACTGAACATACATACGGCTTTGATAGTAACACACTTGCGTGGTATATAAATACCGAATATGTTATAGGTGCATCGCTATCCGGGAGGTGGGATTTTAGCTCGGATGTGCAAGTATACAGACTATATTGCGACAGGAATATGTTAAAAGGTGAGATCATTTCAGGCGAGCTGCAGCAGAGCAATTACTTGCCTAGTCTTCTACGTTCCTGCTCTGCATATATATTAAAGAAAATTTGGTTCTCTCTCTCTCTCTCTCTCTCTCTCTCTCTCGTACATTTAGTCTCAGGGCGATGAATTTTGAAATGAAAACTTCTTCTTAATGGCGTTGCGCACTTTTTTTGGAAAGGGTAAAAATTTCTAACCTCGCGTCAGGACACGTGACCTGATCGAAAATTCGTAAGACAGCGCAGGGCGCTTGCGGAAATGTTTGTGTTGTCATGTTTGTGTACGATAGCGCAATAAATGAATATTGTATTCTACTACATAAATGATTGTACTTTCATACTGGCAATGAAAGCGATTCGGGCAAAATTATTCCCTAACCATTCCAAAATATCAAAAATGTACAACGCTAATATTCAAGTTTTCACTTCTGCCAGCACTCTCGGAGTGTAACCCGTCGTTTTTTTGTAAGTAGAACTATGTTTTTTTTGCGATTTTCTAAATGTTGTAGAACAAAAATTGTTGCTTTGATATACTAAAGCCGCTCTAGAAAAGTTATGCGTTAGTTACCAGTAACTCTGTATATGTATGACTTTTAACAGAATAGGCCGATTTTATTCATTCTTATTTTTTTTTTAGAAAGAATACCAAAATCAAAAACCAATTCATTCATTTATTTACTATTTTTTTTGTTAATGTCTTGGTTTAACGACGGTTATTTTTTTTTTGTTAAATATTTTTTGTTTGAGACTCTTTTTAGGCTTTAACTTGTTTTAATTTTTAGTTTAAGACCTGTCTTTCAACCCCCGACGGAAAATGTGGGATGTTATAAATCTGACGTATCTATGAGTGTGTCTGTTTCAGGCATCATAACATTGGTACGGATGGACCGATTTCAATGCAGATTGTTTTGTCTAAAAGCTGACGTGATCGAGATGGTTCTTAGTTACATTAAATGTAGATTTTGTTAGGGTTTGTTGTTTTTTTATTATTTTAGTACTATTCTAACCTTTACTTTTCGAAAATTTTGTTATATATTTTACAGAAATGTATTTCAGCTATCGGGTTTCAGAAAGTCGGTCAAATCGCAAAAGTAAACAGCATCTTAAATTGAGCTGCAATACAGGTACGGATTTAGTATGCAAGCAATGTTGTGACACGTAATATTGAAACTTGAATAAGACTCGTGTTTCCGCAAGTAAAATTATTCCGGCCCAGCAATATTCGACACGATAACTACTAAATCAAAACAACTAAGTACTAGGAAATAATATTATAAATGGAATCTCGATAACTGGACAGGAAAATGCTCTCGATTTCGAATTAACGAGTTTTCATCTTAACAAGAATTTCGAGATACAAAGGATTTAGCTCTTGATTTTACAAATGAAAGCCAGGAGATCTAAATATATTTTTTACTTATAGAGTCAAAGATAAATAACAACCATGGCACCTACGTCTAGCAGTAGACAGTAAGTCCCACAATGAGATAGGTGGCAAGCCTATCGCCAATTGGGCACATATGCAATTCTGGGCAACATTTTTTTTATTAGAAAATTGAAAAAAAAATTTCTTTTGTTGTCCGACCCGGGAATCGAACCCGGGACCTCATGCAGTCAAGTCCAACACTTGGAGTGCTAGACCACAGAAGCGATAAGCCTGAATCAAAATTAATTTTAGCATGGAAATATTAAACCATAAGGATGTTAGATGAAAAAGGGCAAAGGCTACTTCTTATTTATCTTTAATGTTTCCAGCGAAAGAAATCGCGGGCTACAGCTAGTGACGTATAAAAATACGAAAATAATTCGACTGTCAACCACGTTCTAGTTTGATGAGTCATCATTAATTTACCGTAAAACTGGCCTTCTAAAGCCAATGTTCATTTATGAGTCATATTTTTTTGACCATATTCTTATTCATAGGAAAAAAATATGAGATCACATTATCTTGTTTTTAATAAAAAACATTCGACCTTCGCTCTAAAATCAGTCAACTTGAATTGGCATAGTACTTATGTTAGTGAATTTTTTTTGGTACGTGTGGGTACACAATGGGCGAGAGTAGACGAATAATTGACAAATACGTTCTTTAATTTGTTTTATGATATTGAAAGGCAAACAAGCAGACGGATTTCCTGATGGTAAGAAATTCACGCCGCCTAGAGACACCAAAGGTGTTAATGGTGCGTTGTCAAACTGAGGCCGAGATGTTAGGCCTCGAGCAAAAGTTACTTTACTGGCTACCTTACCCTCCAAACCGGAACACGTCATGACGTTATGGCGGCAGGAATAAGTCGCTGCGAAACTCTACCACCTAGCTGCGCGAAGTTCAACATTTTGCTATGTGTTTCTTAGGTCAAGTCATATTTATGAACAATGTTTAGTTTAAATATTGTTCATAAATTGGATGGCCTGATAAGAAACGCATAGCTAAATGTCCTACTTCGCACAGCGCTTTTTTATTAATTAGC
Organism: Calephelis virginiensis; assembly: GCA_002245475.1. Classification (NCBI taxonomy): domain Eukaryota; kingdom Metazoa; phylum Arthropoda; class Insecta; order Lepidoptera; family Riodinidae; genus Calephelis; species Calephelis virginiensis. The sequence goes on from NJDC01003619.1 coordinate 20,749, forward strand.
CAAGTAAGCTTCTTCAATACGGGTGCAAGTCCCACAATGTGACAGGAAGCAAGCCTAAGCAAACAAGCCTAAGTAAGACAGTTTCCCCCCTATTGATAAACATGGAATAAGGTACTCCAAGGTTCAACCTCATATTACAGTCTTTATTACAATGTTATATAGATTATGTAAAAGTAAAGCATCTTTACGCCCATATCCCCGAAGCGGTAGGCAAAGGCACAACCAGAACACCCACGACTAGCCGAAGACACTAAGTCCCACAATGTGATAGGTGGCAAGCCTATGGCCAACCGGGCACATATCCAATCCCGGGCAACGTAATTTTTTTTAGAAAATCAAAACCACACATTTTCCATTTATTTGTTGCCCGACCCGGGGATCGAACCCAGGACCTCAAGAAGTCACGTCCGGCGCCAGAAGGTTAGATCAGAGACGATTTGTGTTTCTAAATTTCCAAAAAATCTTCTTTTAGAGGTTTCTATAACTTTGAATATAATTGTATTTCACAGGAATTGCCGATATGCAGATAAAACTGTAAGGACGTATTACTACTATTTACCTGAAGTAAAATTAGAAAAGAGAAAGTGTATGTTCCGTTTTCGTGCCAAAATTGATGAACTGATTTTGATATTAAAAAAAATTTATTAAACTTTGGAGAAGCACGTAGGCTACTTTTTATTTGAAATGTCAACGGGTTACGTTAGTGAGCTAAATATTAGTTAGCTAGACTAAACGGGAGAAGCCACAGACAACTGCTAGCCAATTACAATAGCAAAAATTTTACGTGATCAAAGTCACAGATAAACACATATTACGAGTATATTATTTAATTATAAATAGATATTCTAATACATACCTGATAGATCAGAACATCGTCTGTATATAACCAGACACTAAATCTGAAGTAATTACCTGTAATAGAAAAAACATTTTCATAATTATTAAAAAAAAAAGTATCTTCACACCCATATCCCTAAAGAGGTAGGTCGAGGTACAACCAAGGCACCCACGACTAGCCGAAGACACTAAGTCCCACAATGTGATAGATGGCAAGCCTATCGCCAACCGGGCACATTGCCAATCCCGACTAACATTTTTTTTAATTAGAAAATTGGAAAAATCCAATTTTCTTTATGTTGGCCGACCCGGGATTCGAACCCAGGACCTCATGCAGTCAAGTCCAACACCCGGACCGCTAGACCACAGAGGCGATAAATTAGTAACAAGCACATTATATAATTACAAAATATGATGAAGTATTACGGTCATAGCTTACGCAATGCAGCACCAAAACAAATATATTACCATGTATGCAAATGAGTTAAACGCCATATAGGGGCCGTTCAAGTATTACGTAAGCAGATTTATTAAAAAAAATTACCCCCCCCATCCCCCTTGTCAGCAAAAGTAAGCAAAGCTCTAACCCCCTCCCCCATGCTTACTTAAGCGTTTGTCACTAAATTTATTGTTTTTTTTTTAATAATAGAATAGTATCCCTACTCGGGTCTAAAGTGAGTGCCTTAACTAATGCATTGTTTGCGGGAATCCAAGAAAATGCGTTTCGTTTTATAGCAAAGACAATGCCAGGGTTGACATTCGTGAAGAAAGTAAATAACTACCGATGCCGTAATCATCTAGACTACCCTACCCCCCATGTCATCCAAAATAAGCAAAACAAAGACCCCTCCGCCCCCCCATGTTGCTCACGTTATACTTGAACAGCCCCATATGTAATTTTATCAACCAACTTTAAAATTTAGGTGGTTTTTGACTGCGTGTTTGTTACTTACGCGGTTTACTCTCCCAAGTACGAATGGTTTTTTTTTTTGCAGTGAATATTTAGAGGTGCATTTACATTTTTACTGCGCTCATTTTTTGATAGAAAAAAGAGCAATTATGTCAGTGAGTCACCTGATGGAAAACAGTTATCACAGCCAATATACAAAATCAGTTGCAAATATGGTGTTGAATTCAACTTTATTATCCCTACTCTTGAAAATTCCACTATCATCTATCACTATCATCTAATCCTATAGCTCTATGGAAATCCAGGTTGAGGGAGATTTAAGTATTACTTTTCGAATAAAGGACGTTTGTGCAAAGCGAACAGTACAAAAAAAACAAATGCCACCTTTGGTGTCTCTAGGCGGCGTGAATTTCTTTTCATCAGGAAATCCGTCTGCTTGTTTGCCTTCCAATATTATAAAAAAAAATATGAACATCATGATGGACAAGATAACAAAAAAAGTTCACCAGAAGTCAATCCATCAGAGTTAAACATTTTTTTTTGTATATTGTCGGAACAGTACACGTGATTCACATTGCGATTTTTAAGGAAAAAGGTTTAAAGAAGAAATCATTTACATTTATTTACACATAATTTCATTTACATATTTGTCTTAGAAAAGTATCTTCATACCCATATCCTTGAAGCGGTGCGCAGAGACACAAAAGGAAATAGGCGGTCAGCCTATTGCTAACCGGGCACATATTCCTGGCAACGTTATTTTATTAGGATATTAAAAATATTTAAAGTAGTATCTTCACGCCCATATCCCCGAAGAGGTAGGCAGAGGCACAACCAGGGCACCCACGACTAGCCGAAGATACTAAGTCCCACAATGTGATAGGTGGCAAGCCTATCGCCAACCGGGCACATATCCTATTACGAGCAACAACAAATTTTTTTAAATTAGAAAATTGAAAAAACCCAATATTCCTATTGTCGCCCGACCCGGGATTCGAACCCAGGACCTCATGCAGTCAAGTCCAACAACTGAACTAGACCACAGAGGCGCTAAAAATATTTATGTTTTATTTTTTTATTGCCCGAACCTGGGACCTCAAGAAGTTAAATCCGACGCCAAACCGATAGACCACAGGCGATTTTAGTCTTTGTCTTAGAAATCGATAGTAATAACATAGCTATGAGCCAGTAATTATTTACCTTATTCATAAGTTTTACAAAAGACATTGTTTAAATGACTTCCGCGTTCCACATGCTTAGTTCATTTGTCTGAACACCATCGTTTAAACCCATACTTACAAACTCATAAATTGTTTCAAAAAAGTAAATGTTATATTAATATAAATAAACTAGCTGACCCGGCAAACGTTGTTTTGCCATATGACTAATTAAATGACGATTGATCAGTTATCGACCCGGGATAAAAAATGACTTAAAAAATAGGGGTTGGTGATAAAAGGGTGAAAATTTAGGGTTGTATGTACGTTTATATGCTGTATCATAAAAAAATAAAAACAAAAAATTTTGTCTGAAAATTGCAAAAAAAAAATTTAGGGGTGGACCAGCCTTAACATTTAGGGGGATGAAAAATAGATGTTAACCGATTTTCATAGATACCGGATAAGCACAAATTTTTTTATCAAAATCGGTCAAGCCGTTTCGGAGGAGTATGGCAACGAAAACTGTGACACGAGAATTTTATATATTAAGATCTAAATGTGTTTATCACTTAACTCCTTCAAGCCTGGACCAATGTGACTAATTTTTGATGTAAGTAGATACAAAGTACTTCTATGGGTTTCTGGAAGGCTTGGAAACATAATTGAAACAGATATGTAAAGCTTATGCCGGTCTGCTACCAATTGAAGCGGTATGAAGTACACCGGTTGCAAGTATCATTTGAAATTTTAAAGTAGCCTTTTTTAAAAGATACATAATATGCCTGAAATCCAAAAACTACTTTTTTTTCAAAAAAAAAAAATCTACAATCATCTCTGTGGTCTAGTGGTCCAAGTGTTGGACTTGACTTCATGAGGTACCGGTTTCGAATCCCTGGTTGGGCAACAAAAAGAAAATGTGATATTTCCAATTTTCGTATAAAACAAATGTTGCTCGGGATTGGATATGTGTGCAGTTGGTGATAGGCTTACCACCTATCATATTGTAGGACTTATTATCTTCGGCTAGTCGTGTTAGCCCTGGTTGTGCCTCTGCCTACTCCATCGGGGATATGAGCGTGAAGATTCTTAAAATAATTACAAGAGACGTAAAACGAAACAATTTCTTACTACTCCCCATCAGCGTATTATGTGGTATGTGGCTATTACTCGTGTATAATCGGTTTTAAAGGCTGTACGTGCAAACGTGACTTTTTGACTATGACTCATGTAAACGGAGAATGTTTAAGTAACACTACCGGTGAATCAGTCGGCAA
>NJDC01003619.1:33054-47489 GCA_002245475.1 Calephelis virginiensis
CAGTTAGGCTTGTCACATTCTGTGTCGTTTGGAGGATTATTTGCCACAACGGTTACACTGCTTACGCGGAATTAGCAAAATAAAGGCTTATTTTACATCTTTTAAACATGGTAACTTTGATAGGACCGTCCAAATCTTAATATAAGGGGATACAGGTTTAAATATTATTGCTAAATTGTAATATTCACTTTTATAAACATTTATTTAAAACAGTCCGAGAAAATGCTTCACTTGTTGTCACGCTATGTCGTACCTTAGTATGAGTTATGACGTCACCAGCCTGCTGTGTCAGTTACCTTACAACATAAAATGGGCTGCCAAAACAGGGGGCGAGAAACAACATTTTTATGAAAAATCTAGAGTGTATAAAATATACTAAAGACGCCCATAATTTTCGATCTTAACCCAATATCAAAACTGGCCAGACAGAAAACTATATCAGACGATAAAATATAAACAGCCGCCTAAATTATACCATTTCCATTGTGTATGTCATGGTCTGGTTGCTGTTTCCATGTGAATTATGACGATGGATTATTGATGATACCATAGATCGTAGGATTACTTCCTTTTAAAGCTATACGATCTCTATAATAACTGATGCGGAACTCCCAGCCATATGATGATAGAGCGTACTTTTTATTTTATTTTTTTTATTTCATGACATGGATTGGATATGTGCCCAGTTGGCGATAGGCTTGCCACCTATCACATTGTGGGACTTAGTGTCTTCGGCTAGTCGTGGGTGCCCTGGTTGTGTCTCTGCCTACCTCCTCGGGATATGGGCGTAAAGATACTTTTTTTGTCATGACATTGGAAGACAAACAAGCAGACGGATTTCCTGATTAAAAGAAACTCACGCAGCCTAGAGACACCCAAGGTAAGTTTACCGGCTACGTTACCCTCCGAGCCGAAACACGTCAACAGTGAGCACTGGCATTATGGCGGCTAGAATAGGTAAGGCGGTGGTACCGAACAGGAAAGACGCTGCGAAACTCTACCACCACGGAAATCTACGGAATCAGAAGATAGTAACATTATTTGTTTAAACCGCAAAATACTATGTTATAATATTATTTATATTTATGTACAACATGATATTATACACAGAAATTCAGCGTTATTTTTCGTCTTATATTAAAGTTTTTGTCTATCGTAAAACGAAACATATGTGCCAACAGAATTGTTAAAAAAAAAGTATCTTCATGCCTATATCCCCGAAGAGGTAGGCAGAGGTACAACCAAGGCACCCACGACTAGCCGAAGATACTAAGTCCCACAATGTGATAGGTGGCAAGCCTATCGCCAACCGGGCACATTTCCAATCCCGACCAACATTTTTTTTATTAGAAAATTGTAGAAATCCAATTTTCTTTTTGTTGACCGACCCGGGATTCAAACCCAGGACCTCATGCAGTCAAGTCCAACACCCGGACCGCTAGACCACAAAGGCGATACAGAATTGTTAATGGGAATAACATGTGTCTATGTTTTATGGCAGTGTCGTCATTGCGAATCATTAGAATATTATAAAAAGTATGGATACTTAAAGTTTGTAATCCTACTAATAGATGTAAAATAAGCCTATATTTTGCTAATTTCGAGTGAGCAGTGTAACTGTTGTGGCAAATAATCCTCTAAATGACACTGAATGTGACAAGCCTAACTGACGTTCCCACCACCCACCTCCGCGACCAAAACACGAATAAAGGAAGAGCTCGGGAAACAATATAAATTGTCACGTTCTTTACATGTGACAACCCTATAATAAAAATAAAAAAAAATCCAACTAATATTATAGACTAGGGACCCGCCCCGGCTTCGCACGGTTATGAAATATACATATAAACCTTCCTCTTCAATCACTTTATCTATTAAAAAAACCGCATGAAAATCCGTTGTGTAGGTTTAAAAATTTATGCATACAAAGGGACATAGGGACACAGGAAGCGACTTTGTTTTATACTATGTAGTGATGTGAAAGTTTGTGAGTATGAATGTATGGATGTTTGTTACTCTTTCACGCTCGAATGGCTTAACGAATTTGTGTGAAATTTGGAACGTGGATGAATTTTGACTTGGATAACCATATAGGCTACTTTAAATCCCGATCGCACAGCAGGTTCCTGTGAAAACGCGGGTGAAGCCGTAGGCAACAGCTAGTAAAAAAAATAATATTAAACAGGAAAAGGTTAAATGTATAACCAAAACATTCACGGATAATTCAAACCCTATGGTGGTAAACAGGAAAAAAAGGTTTGTACGAAGGTGCGCCAATTTCCAAATCAGGGCCTTATTTTTTTAAGCTGAGAATTAAAAGTCGTAGTCTAGTCGTATATAAGTAAATTTTGTTTGAACACATAGTCGGATAGAACAGGGGTTCCCAAACTTTAAACAGAACATCCAACACTTATTATCTTTTATTTAATAAAACCCTAAATCAAATGGTTACATACACATCTAAAACACTGATTTATTATATACACTGACAAAACATAAACTTTTACTAAAAATTTAATATAAGAAATAATTTATATTTTTTAAATTACTTTTTGTTAATAAATAAACAAAATAGACATTCCTGGAAAAGTTACACAAATTGAATTTAACCCCAAAGTAAGCAAATTATATGCTTGTGTTATGGCTCTTTGTCAACGATTCTTATGTACATAGAAATATTTAAACATATACCAAAATAAATTTAATAAACATCCAGACAAAAAATGCAAACATCTACGTGTTCATCAGTCATCACACGTATGTTTGCCTCCGTCGATAATCGAACCTGAGCATGCCAGTAGGTCGGTTTGGTAAGACGTGTACGCTAGCCACTCGACCCATGAGGCGTTAGGAATGAAGTTATTCACTATATTTCTTATGAATTGTTTGCTTTACATTTTTTTTTATGTTCTCTGACTACACACACTATGATGTGACATAGCAAAATTCAGTGATAAATTACAAAACTAAATAATTCGTGGAGCTCTGATAATATTTGTATGAACCTCCCGGGTATTGCCGAACCCATGTTAAGAATCGCTGGTTGGCATCTAACATGCGGATTTCTATATACATCCGGAATTAACTGTTTTCGAATCGGTCCAATAATTTCCGATTAATCTATTATTAATACTATTACAAAAACGTTTTAGAAACTCGTAACCGCATTGGAACTGCACATTTACCTTGTTGGTATAATAAGGAATTGTTTTCACACTTCAATGAACAATTGAATGATTAATAGCATGGATTACCGTTTTATAATCTGTGTTTAATGTGCTTTTGTGACGTATGTGTGTGATGACCCTAACAACGCAGTTGGTACTATGATCAAGTAAAAAGGTATCTTCACACCCGTATCTACTACGACATAGGCAGAGTTACAACCTGGCATCTACGAAGTGACTAGATACATATTATAATAGGGGGCAAACCTATTGTCAATTGGGATATATCCAATCCCTGAATTGTTATGAAATTGAAAAAAAAAACATTTTCTTATTGTTTTTTTTCCCGAATGGGGATCGAACCCGGCCCCTTATGCAGTGAAGTTTAACACTGAACTCGCGTTTTAACCCTGGACGGAAAACAAAGAGTGTAAAAAGTTTCATGCCTGTGTGTCTGTGTGTGTGTCTATGACAATTTTTGAACGGATGGACTGACGTCAATGCGATTTTTGTTTTAAAGTTGACGTAATCGAGATGATTCTTTATTTCATTACCTATAGGTTAAGTTGGGAGTTCGTTAAAACTTTTAATTTTACCTTTAAGGATAAAAATTAGCCTGTCTTATTTTCAAACCTCCTAACAATCTCCACACACTGACTATACCATAACATAGCTCAAATAAATAAAGAAACAAACATTTTTCAAATATATTTTATTTCTAATAATGAATTAAATATCCTATAACCTATTTGCTGTTCCAGAGAACTTCGTTCCGCCCGTTCAGTTTGTATGGGAAAAATTAAAATGTCGTTTTTCCTAGTTTCCTCGCTGTTGTAAGGGATAAAATGTACCCCATGTCCTTCTCCCGGTTCTAAGCTACCTCTCCATTAATTCTCAGACTAATCGGTTTAACTATCATGACTTTCTTTTATATATATATATAAAAGAAAGTCATGATATATATATATATCGAAAGATGAATCGTCTATATATATATATAGACGATTCATCTTTCATGATTGTTTTTTTTGTTTGCCTCTGTGGTCTAGCGGTTCAGTTGTTGGACTTGACTGCAAGAGGTTTCGGGTTCGAATCCCGGGTCGGGCAGTTGCAATTTTCTGATTGACAAAAAAAAATCGTTGCTCGGGATTTGATATCTGTGCCCGGTTGGCGGTAGGCTTGCCACCTATCACATTGTGGGACTTAGTGTCTTCGGCTAGTCGTGGGTGCCCTGGTTGAGCATCTGCCTGCCTCTTTGGAGATATGGGCGTGGAGATACTTTTTTTAAAGTGTAAGCGACGTTTTTTGGTATTATCATTATCGATAAACACTCTGTACTTGTTTGTGAAACGCAATAAGTATTCAGTTAAAAGTCTTTTCTGTTTTTTGTCTCACTAACATCTGAAACATCAGTGTTATCGATACATTGCTGAGATGAAACCCTTTTAAAAATCTCTTAAATAAGCTGGAGTCAAATATTCACTAATAATTTATTTCAACCGCTCATATTATTGCAGAAAAAACATAAACATAGGCAAAGTCGCGGACACGAATAAGTAATTTACCTTGATCATAGAATAAACAGAAAGTGCTGAACATTTTGTATAAAAGCTTTAACGTCAAAACATAAACAATTTCGGTTTGCAAGGAGATTGTTAAATCATAATAAATCTTGTTTATCTGTTTATTAAATCAATATTTATTATAATAGAATATCACTACGACGGGAACATATTCTAGACGTTAAATATATATCGATATTAGCTCACCTGTGTTGTCTGTAACAGAAAGCGTTTATCGATATAGAATAAATGGGGGTATATTCAAAATATGATGTGATATATTTCTAGTCGAAATTTCAAATGGTTTTCTTAATAATATTAGAAGACTATGACGTTTTATGGACATATGAACATTCATTATCTCAATAATTTATTATCAACCATATTTATCAAACCCTCGCTATCCTAAAGACGTCCGGGTCCTCGGTGTAGAATAGACCATCTGCTATAACAGGTAGATATTGTAAGAATAAATTTCAACGTAGCAAATAAAAAAAATATTTAGAGCTACCACCTACATCAGTAATTTTTCCGTACGGAATTTACGGAAATTCCTTATTATTTTCATTCGCTTTCCGCTTTCGATTTTCAAAATGGCCTTAAGGAGTCGCCTTTTATAACGTCCCAAATATGCCGAATGTTTTTACGAATATTTAAAACTACACCGTTAATAACTTGAGTGTGTCCTAAGAATTCACCAAATTTCTCATAGAAGTGTGAAAACTGAAACATGATTGCATAAATTTTAATCTATAGGAAAAACTCGTAAACTTGCACAAAAATATTTTTTTTTACTTTTCCGTACTAGAAAATTAATTACAAGAATTGTTACTGAAGATATTATGTTAACAAAAATGGAGGTAATTCCAATAAGCCCTTTAGTTTAAGTTTGAGCTTAGTTTTTTCGAAAATGGAAAATTTATTTTCTATAAAATAAAAAAAATATATTATCATTATTGTATAGTATGTTTGCGGGCACGCTGCGGATGAATCACTTGATTTTTGTCGTTAGCTCCAAATTTATTTTAGTGTTTCGGTTTTCAAACTTCTTCAAAGAATTTTGTAATAAATTAGTACACATGAAAAGTTACTGTTAATTATCTGTTATCACAGGTATAGTTTTAGATATTCGTAAGGACTATTCGGCATATTTGGGACGTATAATTACTCTGCTTAAAAAATAACCATGCAAATTATACATATAAACTACATTTTTTTATCGTAGCTATATCCTTGCAAGGTTTATTTTTATTACATTATTTTTTTTTTAGCATATTAAATAACATCAGCACGTTTGACTTTTAATTTCACTTAAAGCAATATATTTTCATTATTTTTCTGACATTCATCTCAATTTACAATAATGTAACTTATTTACAGAACCCAAATAATAAAAATTTTCTCCTCTAAAAGAAAAGTTCAGAAACTCACATTAGGATTGAAGTAATCAATTAATTAGGACAAGGTCCTTTTTCCTTTCCTTCGCAGTGAAAGGACAAAATATAAAAGTTGTGACCGTACTTTAACGAGAAATTTTTAATGTAAACATTAAAATTTAATTATAAGGAACATCACGGGAACGAGGGTCTGATTGAAAGGCTGACTCTTAAGATATTGAAGGGCTTTTTAATTTCAATTAGCTGATAATTTAAATAATTACGTTATTTAAATTAGGAATATTAATATTTTATAGAATGCTTTTAGAAATGTCAAAATAAACCTTTACTAGGTAAAACACGGAAATTGAAAACTGAAATTTTTAATACCCCTCGACAAAACTTACATGTAATGTTTCTATTCTAAGACCTCCTCTATCACGTTAGTTTTCGAACGATAAAACTCATCGAAATCGGTTCATCCGTTTATAAATTACAATGCCACAAGACACATACACTCCAAACTTTCTAATGCAATTTTTATTGAAACCAATTTTAGGGTTATTATCATCGCCTTAGTCTCTCTTTCTTTAAATTATCTTTATTTAAATTATTCCGAAAAGGTTACTAGTGCAGCCTAAAGAGGTATTTCCGGAACAAAAAATAGTTAGAAGGCACCATTTGGCTTGGTATAACTCCTAAGCATTACAACTTAAGCCTTTATAAAAATAGTTTATAACCAATATTTGGCTTACTACAATTCCACCTTCGAGCTTTTCCTCACTTTTCATCAGATAAGGTAAGAATTATCGTACTAAGCTTTTAGTTCCGCTGTTCCGGCGAACTTCGTTCCGCCCGTTCAGTTTGTATGGGAAAAATTAAAATGTTGTTTTTCCTAATGTTCTCGCTGTTGTACAGGATATAATGTACCTACCCTATGCCCTTCTCTCGGTTCTAAGCTACCCCATCAATTTCCAGCCAAATCGGTTCAGCTGTCATATGTAGATGTATCTTTCATAATAATTATGTATTCATCTATTTTTATTGTTTTTAAGATGTATTCTACTTCTATCTATGCCCTCAACGTCCTCTTCTACTCACCGAGTTTTGAGTTATAACGCTATCTGCTATAAAAATATTTACTCGGTAAACTTATTTTCGATACTCGTACGCTTGTGTTTGTACCAGATTATCTAAATTGACATACAGAATAAAGGATATATTAGTTATTTATCCACACACCAAGTTCCTTGCGGGGTCCTTTGCAGACTAAAAAACTTGATGATGCTCGCTTTGCATAAATTTGTACTTATTCCATCATTACCTACTTATGGAGGTGAGAGTTGAGTGTGTTCGAAAATCTGTGGTGTTACGCTCGCTGAACGCATTCGAAACAGTGAGATCCGAGAAAGAGTGGGATTAAAAAATATTGGTGTAAAAAAGAAAAAATAAGTGTCTGGGTCATGTGGAAAGAATTAAAGATAAAAGATTGACAAAACAAACAAAACAATGCGACTTTAGATAGATGTAGGTACGTACCAGGGAGATCTAGGTTGACATTCTACGATCAAATTCATCGGGTTTTATCCGGGAGTGGTGTCGAGAGTGTCAGGAACTGGCGGGTTAAAAACTTAAAAGCTAGACAGGTCTGCAAGGGTATATTAATTAATTAATTAGTTAAAATAATTATAATAGTTCATTTTGCCAAAATTTCAAAGTGCTTTTATTTTATTGGAAAACAAAGAAAGTTGCGGTTTTATTAATGCAAAGGCTAGACCACTCCTAACGCCATCGAGCATCCCTGAATCCTATGTATTTGGGTCTACGTAAGTAATGAACAAATTTCTATAATTTTGCTTGCATTTGGAGTTACAGCAATTTATTTAAAAAGATAGATATATTTATTTATTATTTTTTTATGAATACTTCCCTTGTGCAAAATGCAAAGGTGACCTTTGAATATTAAATTTAACTAAACATTTTTATTTTCAAAAAATGACTAATTCTACTCCATGTATGACGTATTCACGAAATTCAATTATTACGAAAAAACTGTGACCATCTCTCAATGACGCCAAAATTCTACTTCCGGTTATATTTTTCCTGTTTAGAAAAGTTTATTTTTTATACAAAAACAGGCACAGGTATACGAGCGAGAGCAGCCTAAATGTACTTAAACAGCCGAATGAAGCTCTGCTGACCATATTTCCAACCAGAATTTGACGGGCAGAATTATTCATTTAATTGCATTATTAAACATTCAACTGTTTTTGATATTCGACTAAGAACTCCAAAAACCGTTTCAGGCTTTTGAATAAAAAAAACATTGAATAATTTTATTGAAAGTTATTCTTATTTATACAAATCGTTTTACAAGATGCAATAACAATATAATGTTATCATAATTACGTTCTGATATCATTACAGAAACGAGTAGCCAAATCTCCAGTCGATTTGAAATCTTAGCTTTATTATCATAAAGATAAAAATAAACTGTAATGTTGTATATGAATAAGACTCAATGAACATACAGAAGACGGACAAATTTTTATTACCCGAGTTATCTCAGACGTTTGTATAAAGTTACTGTTATGCTTCAAGGTTTACTGATTACTCATTTAACTTTTCAGTTTTGTACCTGTCTGGGGAATTCGCTTGGAAATATAGAAAACTGGTTTAGGGGGCAACCGAGCATTACCTAACGCATTTTGGGGACAATGTCTTTTTTTGAAATGACTAATGTAATGCCAACCTCGCGGTTTTTATGACTTCACCAGGCTTTGTGGGCCGAGCTGAGTGCTCAGGACGAGACATAATTATTTAGATGGTTTGGACTGTTCCCTACAACGCCAGTAACTAGGGTTGTCAAGGGAGACCATACCTCGACTTGGTGCTGCGTTCTTGTTACTGTGTGGACTTGATGGAGGAATAGTGGCGACTGGTCGCTCGGCGTTAGGCGTTAGAGAGATCTTCGTCGAGACTGTTGGCGACGGTGTAGTGTATTATCTTGAGAGTTTGTGTTTGGGTTGGGAAGTTGGGAACGCTCCAATCAACTTAAATTCACAACAGTCCAATTTTATAACCAAAATCACATTAAAAAATAGCAGAACAACGTTGGCCGGTTTAGCTACTTTTAGTAAAACGTTTCTGATAGGGCTGAAGTACTTTAACGCCCATAACAAAGAAGAGGTAGGCAAAGACACAACCAGGACACCTACGACTAGCTGCTGCCGAAGACACTAAGCGGCGATTTTTCCAGCTAGAAGAAATTCTTAAAACATTACAGTTTTTGACATTTCCATCAAAACAGTTGTACCAAAATCATAAAAAAAAATTGAACAAAGATATTGAACGCGTTTGATTGGCATTTTTTAAAGAAATTCCAACAAATCTGAGTTCAATAAAAGAAATTGGACAAAGATATTTGACGAGTGGAATACCACCCTTACGTCTATCCAGCAATTTATTTTGGTTGAAGATTATGCAAACAATTCAGCTTTGAGTTAAAGTTTTCACTTGTTACGAGCAGTTAAACATAAACGTGATCAGAATGAACGGATTTCATTTCATGAAGTGAATATGAAATTAAAGATCTAAATTAAGAGGGCCAGATTTAAAAATATTTTATAAATGTCCTTTTAGGGCGTCTATACACTCAACAGAGAAACGCTTTTAGTGATTTAAGTTGTGTTCAAAGTATATATTTTTAAATTACAGAAGACAAACAAGCACCTCGCCTATCCTAATAATAATAACAATGCAAAAATCTGTATGTTTTTTTGTTTGTTACTCCTTCAAAATCTGCTCAACCGATTTTCATAATATTTGGTATACGCATCGAAGGTAACTTGGATTAACACATAAGATAGTTTTTATGCCGAAAAAAAGTTACCGTGGGACCATCAACCACGGCTAGTATTATATATGCGAAAGTTTGTATGCTTTTTTGTTTGATACTCCTTCAAAATCAGCTGAACCGATTTTCATAATATTTGGTATACGCATAGAGAGTAATTTGGATTAACACATAAGATAGTTTTTATGCCGAAAAAAAGTTAGCGTGGGACCATCAACCACGGCTAGTATTATATATGCGAAAGTTTGTATGCTTTTTTGTTTGATACTCCTTCAAAATCTGCTGAACCGATTTTCATAAAATTTGGTACACACATAGAGGGTAACTTGTATTAACACATAAGATAGTTTTTATGCCGAAAGAAAGTTACCGTGGGACCATTAACTGCGCGGGTAACGCCGCTTGCAGCAGCTAGCGTTGTATGTTTTTTTGTTTGTTACTCCTTCAAAATATGTTTAACCGATTTTCATGAAATTTGGTACAAACATTGTGGATAAGTTGGATTAACAAATAAGATAGTTTTTATGTCGAAAAAATGTTCCAGTGGGAATATTAACTACGCGGGCAATGCCGCGGGCAACAGCTAGTATTACCAAAACTGTGATTAGCGTGTCACCAATCTAACACAAGCCTCTTTCATAAATCTGATACACCCCTACCTTTGAACACAATAACGATAACACAAACAGTAATGTCTTGGATTTTTTTTAAAGCAGAGGAAGCTGCGTTGCTGGCCACTCAATAACCCCAAAATCGGCACAACAGGACCGCTACACATCCATAACATTCAAAATTTCCTAACAAACAACGACAAAAACAGCGAAATGCACAGCTTATTTAGAAGTCATACTTACTAGTAGTAGACATAGTAAATAAAAAGTTTGGAGACAGACTTAAATAGTTTAAATTAATTTGCCTACTTTAAATATCGATCATCACTAATACATATTGTATCGATATCGATACGCTATTTTTACTGCATAGCCAAAGTAATGTCAGAACCTTTTTTTTTGGAATGACTAATGTGTTGTTAACGTGCTCAGTGCTCAGCCCAAGACATCATTATTTAGGTGGATTGGTCTGTTCCCTACAACGCTAACAACAAGGGCTGTCTCCCCGAAGACGTTACCTCGACTTGGTGCGGCGTACTGGATACTGGGTGGACTTGATGGAGGAGTAGTGGCTCGTTTGCTAGGCGTTAGGCGCCGGGCGCAAGAGAGACCTTCGTCGCCGAGACCAGCGGCGACAGTAGAGTCGTGTTTTGAGAGTTTGTGTTAAGGTTGTGAGGGAGGCTCGCATTTGCCGAGGTTATTTGATGCGGAGGATCCGTTAGGACATGACGGGTCTTCTAAGTTTATCAGAACCACAGATTACGCCACCTATTGGTCAGAATGGCTGCAATATTTGTTTTAATGGCAAGTTTTTTTCGTTTCATGTCCATTTATCTAAAGGTCAGTGAAAAATACTTTTTTTATGATATTGGAAGGCAAACAAGGAGACGGATTTCCTAGTGGTAAGAAATTCAGGCCGCCTAGAGACACCAAAGGTCGTAATGGTGCGTTGCCAACATGAGGACGTGATGTTAGGCCTCGAGCAAATGTAAGTTTACCGGCTACCTTACCCTCCGAACCGGAATACGTCATGACGTTATGGCGGTAGGTATAGATAAGGCGGTGGTACCAATCCGGGTGAGTCGCTGCGAAACTCTACCACCTAGTCAGATGTCACGGTGTTAGTGACGGTAAGCCTATGCTCGCCTTTTACGAGCTGCTTGGCAGGAAGGCAGATGGTTTACTCAACACAAACACATATGGAAATAACTATAGTTTGAATTGGAGCTTCCTAACCAATAACAACAAATTTGTAATTGATATTGCTAGTACGACAAAATGCCAATTTTGTATGAAAGGTAATATTCAACAACTAAATTGGCGTAAAATTAACCTTTATGACCTTAACATATTGTAATTAACAAAGTTATTAATAACAGAGTGGGTGGGAATAAATTGAACTTTTAATAAGCAACAAATTCAGGAATTTTGTGTTCGCTCTTGTGGGAATAGTACGTATAACATCCCGAGGGCAGGAAAATCAGAAAGTTTCAGATCATGTAATTGTTGACCGAGGAAAGTCAAGGTCAACAAACATTTTGATGTAGGGCTTTTTTTTACTGCCCGAGGAGTATGCTGTAATGGCACATATAGCTGTCCCTTTCCGCTGTCTTGGGAGAGACAGGTATACTTGGATTTTTTGTAAATCGTAATTTTTTTAGATATTTTTTTTAATAGATGGACAGATTTGTAAGCATATTTTTTGTAATTTAATGACATAGAAGTTTGCTCACCCGTGCGAAACTGGGACGGACTGCTGGTAAGTACAAGTACATGAATGACTTATTTTAAATATTATGATTGATATTTGAGTAACCATAATGCATATACAGTAGAACTATTAAAATTATTTGCTTCGGCTATGTTCGCCAAGCTTCGGAAATCCGAATGCAATTTAAAGATATCTATATAGCGTTGCTATTACACATAATTAATCATTTCGCTTAAATTTAGATTAGGTCAGCCAATTTAAAAATAAAAAGGGTAAAAATTGTAAAGCCGAAGCGCATAATTTAAACAATAGTACTGTACAACTATTTATAATTTTTTCCTTGAATAAAATGTATCCGTTTTCTAATAAATATCAATTATTTGAAAATTTGTAAAAATTGGTCCCGTTAGTTTTCATTCATTAATTCCCGTAATATGTGACCAGTTAAAAATGTTTAACTAAAAAGTGAACCGCCTAAGAATTGAATTAGAAACTACGGAAAAATATAGAATAATAAAGGGTGTTATAAGTTCGGCGTGTGTGTCTCTCTCTGTCTAGCTGTGTAGCATCATAAACTAAAATTGAAAAATTTTCCAAAAACAGATACAAAACCTAAAATGTAGGTAGGTAAGTAATCATAACATTCATAAATCATAGCTTTTGAACAGATAAACCGATTTCGAAATGTATTTGAAAGCTGACATGATCGAAACGGTACTTACCTACCTACATTTTAGGTTTTGTCTCTGTTTTGGAAGTTATAAATGTTAGTGTTATTTAAATGGTACCTAATGATTCTCGCTAAAGATTTGACGTTTTGGATAACTTGATTTAGTAATTTCTTTTATCGCCTCTGTGGTCTAGCGATCCTGGTGTTGGACTTGACTGCATGAGGTCCCGGGTTCGATGCCCAGGTTGGGCAACTAAAAGAAAATTTTGTTTTTGGAATTTTATAATAAAAAAACTTGCTAAGGATTGAATGTGCGCCCGGCTAGCGATAGGCTTGCCACCTATCACATTGTGGGACTTTGTGTCTTCGGCTGGTCGTGGGTGCCCTGGTTGTGCCTCTGCCTACTTCTTTGGGGATATGGGCGTGAAGATACTTTTTTTTATCATTTAATTATTTGCGTTCACTGTTTCATTGATTAATGTTTCACGATTTATTTATTGACATTAATTTACACAAGCCAACGAACAGCAAAAAAAGGTATTCCACGAAAACAAGAACAAAAATATGCTCCCATAAAAATTATTCTCAAGATGTAACAAAACAAAAATGAACTAACCATATATTTACTTTTACACTACTAATTTTGTCGTATAAATAAACATATTATTTAGTAAACTTTAAAAACATTCGTCCCCACGTGGTTTCGATGAGGGACCACTCCGTAATTACGAAGCGCTTAACTACAAACTGGCGCTTTTGCGGCTAGTGAAACGTCCGATTAAGGATAGAGCACCTTCAGAAAAACTTTTGTAACTCCTGCGTTTTTTGTGACATGACTTTAGTTAGTAATACCAAAGACAATATATATACTAATGGTCGCCCATTGGTCTAAATTCGAAAGAAATAAATTTTAACTATAAGTTATTTCATATCAATGATTAAAATATAATGTTCAGGCATTAATAATGTTCTATTGTCTTTCTAATTATTTTTTATTAGAACGCCATCTTGTTTTATCAAGACCAACAACTTCGTTTCAAAACATCATGAATTAACGTATTTTTATTTTAGCACTTGCCCTGTGCTTGGGATAAATTTCTATAAACAAGCCGACGAAAGTTTCGTCGGCTTTAGACGAAAGGTTACAGGTTCAAATCCTGTCTGGGGCGAATTTTTTTCTTTCTTTAAAATTTATAGAAATTTATCCCAAGCACAGAGCAAGTGCTAAAATAAAAATACGTTGCGAGAAACGGAAGTTATGGCCATTCTAAAATGTGAATTACATCTGTAATGATGAACTCATACTCAGAATTGTGTATCTATAGGACATAACTACCCGCGTTAACGGGTTAGGATAGAATTAAAAATTTCACAACGGGACTTGAATCCTCAGTAGCTCAATTGGTTCGAGCATTCGTCGGCTTGAGACGAAAGGTTACAGGTTCAAATCCTGTCTGGGGCGAAATTTTTTCTTTCTTTAAC
>NJDC01003619.1:47809-60138 GCA_002245475.1 Calephelis virginiensis
ACTTCGCCACGGGACTTGAATCCTCAGTAGCTCAATTGGTTAGAGCATTCGTCGGCTTGAGACGAGAGGTTACAGATTCAAATCCTGTCTGGGGCGAAATTTTTTCTTTCTTTAAAATTTATAGAAATCATGAATTAAGTTTGTGTGCCATCTGTGACCAGTCACTATTTTTGTTTGTGTGTGTTAAATGAATTGTAGCATCTGTAATGTTTATTTATTGATTTGATGCATATTATAAGCATTAAAAATATTCCCCGTGTTGGTCCAGCCTCCTTTGTAGAATAGACCATCTGCCTTCCTGTGCCAGGCAGCTCGTAAAAGGCGGGCATAGGCTTGCTGTCACTAGCACCGTGACATCTGACTAGGTGATAGAGTTTCGCAGCGACTCACCCGGATTAGTACCACCGCCTTACCTATTCCTGCCGCCATAGCCTCATGACGTATTCCGGTTCGGAGGGTAAGGTAGCCGGTAAACTTTCTTTTGCTCGAGGCCTAACATCCCGGCCTCAGGTTGGCAACGCACCATTACCACTTTTGGTGTCTCTAGGCGGCGAGAATTTCTTACCATCAAGAAATCCGTCTGCTTGTTTGCCTTCCAATGTCATAAAAAAAATATTAGCGTTCTGCACTTTTCCTACGCATAAGCTATAAGTGTGCCAAATTTGATATTCCTCCGTCCACGCAGTTGGCGTGAAAAGGGGTCCAAAGTTTTGGCTTCACATATTAATATTATGATGATCAGCAGTCTTATCTCTAGTGACTCTTGCCAGTCATATCACTTGCCAGTAAAACAAATTGACTAACGTAGACTTGTTGAAATCGGCCCTTTTTAATTTCTAGAATGCCTCAAAAAATCAAACATACGTATACATAAACTAGTAAACAGGGCATTCTCCTTTTCAATACGTAGTTTATTAAAAACTTGACAGAACATACGTATATAAATAAGACAATAGAAATCAGAATTATAACATTCATTTATTTATCTGTATGATATTGGTTGGAAAACAAGTAGACAGATTTCCTGATGGTAAGAAATTCACGCTGCCAAGAGATACTAGTCAGACCGACCTAGTCAGATGTCACGGTGCTAGTGACGGTAAGCATGTGCTCGCCTTTTACAAGCTGCTTGGCACAGGAAGTCAGATGGTCTATTCTGCAATTGAGCCCCGACCAACACGGTTTTTTTTAATTACCAGCTTTATTATTATTTAAGGTTCCTTGCGAGTCGTAGCAGTAAAACGTACGTAAAACTTATTTAATATGAAGGTGCCTTTATACCAGTATGTAAATTGCACTTCACGGTACAGCTGATTGCAAATTACAATAGTATTCTAAATGGCAATTAACTAAAAGTTTTCAGTTATTTCAAGGAATCTGTATTATGTCCATTGTTAGCTTACTAGCTATACTTACAGATAAAATCTATGAATAATCGTTTCCTAGAACTAGGGATGTAATTTTAACGGAACCGGAGTCGGTGTCTTCATTTGAGTTATCGGAGCCGGAACCAGTGTTGGAGTCAGTGTCAGAAGTCAAGTGAGATATGTTCTGTTAAAATAGCAATAATCAAACACTTTTTCAGTTTCGGAGAGTGCAAAAACGGTAATCATAAAATTTGCTAATTTATTTTTTATTATTTTACAATATACTGTAATGTCTAAATATAATGCTGTTTTAATTTGATATGGCTGTAGTATTTATGTCTGAAAGACGTGTCACAGACTTCATAAAAATAACTTTAAAACCGAGGACAGAAGCTAGGCTATGAGAATCACGCACTGGTTTGTATGGGCAGCCTAAAAAATCCGCTGCTTATAGATAACAACAAAATACAGCTACCATTACGATGCCGGCTTATAGCCAGTTTATTAAATTTCCTCTTAAAAGTTTGTTGGTCAAGACAGCAAGAGTCAGTTGCCAATGCGGTGCCAGCTTCTGAACAGTTCATTTACTTTCCTTTTTGAAGTCTTCGTAATAACAGTGTAGGAGACTGATTTCAAAATTTACTGTTGTCGTGAATAAGGAGAGTGAGAAACAGAGCATCAAGTGTGTTTCAAAGTTATAATCAGGTATGCGCCAGCTTTTAGTTAGCTACTGTCATTATAGCTAGTCATTGTCTTTTTTACATATCTATGGATTGAGTAGGCTAACTTCATCTTAAACTGTTTTGAAAGCAGGTCTTAGCCATTTCTATATTTCAAAAAATATTTCCTACTACTAGCTAACACCCGTTCATTAAAACGTTTTAGCTATCAACTCATTAAAATATCGAGATAAAACTTATCCTATCACCTTCTCTAAGGTACGTACTAGGTGGTAGAAAAATGTGTTGCTGTTTACTCGTATTGGTACCACTGCCTAATTAATACACCTGCCGACATAGAGCCAGTTCTAAATATCGTCTTGGTCGATACTGGTAGGTAAGGAAAGGTAGGGCAAGTTACCTTTCGACATTTATAATTATTATACGAAAAGCAATGAAGAAAAATGTAAAACTATTTTACGTTTATACAGTCCATACTTATACTCACACCTCAACACCAATCAATATAATCTAACTGGATTAATCATGAGCGTTGTATAAACAGCTTGAATAAATAAAACGCCGCTGCTATCTATAAGACATCAGCAAATATATGTACGCTTGTTAATTATAGTTATTTAAAATTGTTGTCATATTTTTGTAGATAGCAATCCTGAGATTCTATAAGATCTTGCACTCTATATTGTACCTTTATGAAATAAAAAATAAGTTTAAGCTTTTTATGCCTTTGTATATTGATTTTTCAGTTGAATAAATTAATATTCCATGATTACGGAATGCATTTGCAGGTAGACATGAATTCAAATTTACTTAAATTGCATTAATAAAAAGCTGTTAGCACTTTACAAAAAAATAAGCCTGCCTGCCTATCACATTGTGGGACTTGGAGACTTCTATGAATTTTTCCCGTGTTGGTCCGGGCTCCTTTGCAGAATAGACCATCTGCCTTTCTTGCCTTTGATACTATTTGATAATGTATTTGATTCTATGTGAGTACTGAAAGACTCAACATATATTAGGACATTATAATCTAGTTACCTTGGTTGATCGCTGGTAAAAAAATAACAAACTGGTGGTGAAAATAAGCCTATAGATGATGATTATCGATTTACCTAATATATGACAAAGTGCTGTGTAGCAGCTTGCCTTGTTCGATATTCGTATTGTTGATTTGTGTCGATATAGGATCAATGCTTGGTTTTCTGATCCTAGTTGGAATATTGTGTATAAGTATCAAGTGACTGTGCTTAGCTCCCAACGCCGCTAAAATATGCAAACGCCAGATACCCTTTTTTATGAGGTTTATATTAAGGAGTAGGACCCTTAATCGACAAAGTCCATAGGTCCTAATCTCCCTTACTATTTTTAACCGAGTTAAGAAAACGAGGAGGTTCTCAATTCAGCCGGTATATTTTTTATGTATGTAAAATGATTTCACCGAAATTCTTTTTTTTATTTTGTTTTTTGCGGAATAGTTTCGAATTGGTCCCAAAAAAAATTGATTCAGGTAGGCCCATTAGTTTTTTTATGAGATTTTTTTATCTATTTTCACCTATTCCGATATTCATTTTCATTAAATTAAATCATATCAGCAGTAAACTAAAAAGTATTAAATTAAAATAACTACGTTAATAAACTAAAACTGACTTCAAAACTAAAACTAAAAAACTAAAACTAAAAAATAACAGTGATTTCATACTAATTACACACTATCTATTACTTACTACAGTTCTTATTAACGTAACTTATTTTTATCATATTCATATTATTACATGAAGGTATGATATCCTTTTCTATGTAAAAATAAGTGTGCCATATTTCGCACTCTGGCGTTACTTTCATAAATAAAGTGTAGAAAATTTTCTCTTCGCGTAATAATTATATATTATGTTTATTTAGTCCTTCGCCGTTGTCACCTACTATGAATGTTGACCTAAATATTTGTAACTGTTCAAATAATGCTTCGCTCGACCGCAATACCGACGTGCGACATTAATAACATTTTATTTTAAAAGTTTTACAGTGACTTCTGTTTAAAGATAGAAGTGCTGAAAACTAAATGAAACTACCTCATATTTTTCATTACACTTAAAAAGGAAGATATTTCGACTCATCAAAGAGTAACTCTGTAAGACGACTAATTTTCGTATTTCGTACCTCGATTGTATGGTTTGTTAGTTTGTTTTTCATACGATTACTTGACCAGTTACGAATGGGTTTCAATGATCCTTTTTTCGAAAGGTAGGTTAGTTGTGGTCCCATATTATATATGTTAAGAATTTTATTATATTTAAAAAAATGTATATTATAAAACATTTTAATCATCAAACCAAATATTATTAGTATTAAACACAAGCTTCCTAATTGGACGTAGTTAAGCAAAAAGGACCCAATCAACATCTAATTAGTTTTGACATAATTGACTTTGAAGTTTATATATTAACAATAATATGTGCTGGCCATACATGTGGGTTGGTATCTAATTACTATACAAATAACATAACTTTGTTTATCTGTATGGTGTTTTAGTGAACGAAAGTATTATAAGCTTTACGCCCTCTTTAGTATATTTCACTCAATTTTGGTGTTTACGTGGGTTGAGTCCTTTCTGCATAGCTACGTCCAATTATTTAAGGAAAAAAGAGATTAGTTTTAATATCATTTACCGCACACTACCACCTTTTCGAACCCTGGCAAATCAGGAGAACAAACGGTGGAATAAACTTCTCAGCAACCAAGATTTTTTTAAATTATAAGTATGAAGTTACATAAAAAAATTTTGTTTTTATTTATTCTTATCTGCATGAAAATAGTTTGCACATAATACATTATATGTTTCCTCTAACAACTAGTCAAATAGTAGTACTATTTAAATTATGCGCTTCGGCTATATTCGTCAAGCTTCGGAAATCCGAATGTATTTTAAAGATATATTAACTAAATGTTAATGATTCACGAGTATTATGCTCAAGAATACCTAACTGATATATCTGATTCCAATTTTGGATTTGTTTCAATGAAATCGAGATTCAAGAATAATACTACGGATCTGATAAATCTTCCATGAAAAATATTTCGAAACAAGGTACTACTATTTAAATTATGAGCTTCAGCTTTACATTTTTTCACTTTATACTTTTATTTTTGAAGTGGCTGACCTAATCTAAATTTAAGCGAAATGATTAATTATGTGTTATAACAACTCTATATAGATATCTTTCAAATACATTCGGATTTCCAAAGCTTGACGAATATAGCCGAAGCTCATAATTTAAATAGTACTACTGTAGCTAAAAGTCCGTGTTGCAGATTCACCCCTTTAAAGACTATAATAGGGGATGAAAGTTTTTATGAAAATCGTAACTATTCACAATAACGAAGTTGCGTGCAAACAGCTTTACATATTTAATTGTTTTCTTTGACTTGATGTTAAATTTTAAGAAATGTTTTTTTTATTTAATTACAATCTTTTATTTAAGCGTCACAACTCTACTAGTGTTAACTAAAAGCTTGTTACTTTCTTTTTGTTAAAAAGTTTTTATTGTTTAAAACTAAGTACTTTTTTGATTTAGTTTACAAAACTAATAAAGAAATGAAACAGATTAATGTTTAAAGTGGTGTTCCATGTCCGATTTCGATATCCAACATTTGATAAAATTCTTTGACAGATGCCCATTCCCCTCATACAATATCTTTGCCTAAGATTTCTTTATGATTAAAGCCAGTTTTAATTTAAATGTTACAATGATTGATTTTTTACGAAGTTCTTCTAATTGTAAAAATCTTTGAATATTAACAAATTTCGGTGTAAATGTAAGTTGTATTAAGTTAGATAAAAATATTTGATAAGGGGAATACCATAACAATAATAACAATTCATGCACTTACTTTCAAACGCTATAATAAACCTAAGATTATCTGAGTTCCACATCTTTTAAACAATAAAATTTGAAACGAAATCAGTCCGTCATTACAAAAATTTTGATCCCACACACAAGTACTCACGCACACACCCACTCACATATACACACTCACACATCAAATTTGTAACAACCCTATTTTTCCGTTCGCCTCTGTGGTCTAGCGGTTCAGTTGTTGGACTTGACTGTATGAGGTCCCCGGTTCGAATCCCGGGTCGGGCAACAAAAAGAAAATTGGGTTTTTTCCAAATTTTCTAATAAAAAAAAATGTTGCTCTAGATAGGATATGTGCCCGGTTGGCGATAGGCTTGCCACCTATCACGTGGGACTTAGTATCTTCGGCTAGTCGTGGGTGCCCTGGTTGTGCCTCTGCCTATCTCTTCGGGGATATGGGCGTGAAGATACTTACTTACTTGCCGTGCGTAAAAAAGACTATGTTATTCTTGACTCAAATATATTTATGTTGTCTTCAGTCTTATCTAATTATCATTTAAAACAATTTAATCTTGGTTGATAAAAATATTAGTTATATCAAATATTATAAACAAGACTTAAATCATCTTCATAAATTTGTAACATTCATAATGTTCATGCTGAAAATGTGTTTGTTTATTTTTATGTGATATAGCAAACTAGCACTCTCCTGATGGTAAGTGACAACAGTGGCCTATAGCCACCACAGATGTTATAGTCTGTCCTGTTACTGGACGGTTAGAACTAGTATGCCAGTCTCTGGCCAAAAATTAATACCGGCGGCAGGATAGGTATGGTGGTTGATCTCTAACCGGATAAGTTGTGGGTACAGTACTCTGTCATTAGTGGTATTATCGGCTATGATACATTTAACCTGTGCTCGCCTGACACACAGAGTGGCAGACGATCTATTCTACACAAAGAAACTGGATTAACACGTAGACAAAGCGTGAAGACCTTTGTCGTAGCTGGGTAATAAATATTTTTTTCTTTTTAACTGACTGCCAATTAAAGACATCATATGTTCGTCTTCTACATTTTATGTATGATGGTCAATTTATTTTATTTGAAAAAGCGTACTTTCCGTTAACGAGAAAATGCAACTGAGTTGGGATGTCATAATAGAATCTAAGCAAAATCGAAGAAAAAACCACAGTTTTTTTATGTACTACGGTCAATATTAATAAACTATCGAAGATTAGAGATCGTGTTATTTTAAATCAGTTGCCAGGTAACTGTTGTTATATTTGAATAATTAAAAAAAATCTCTAGGAAGCGTTATCTTTATCTGTACTTAGATCTGTACTTAGGCTGTTAGACGACATACTAAATATTTTTTATGATATTGGAAGGTGTGGCTGATAGTAAGAAATTCTAGTTGCCTATAGACACCAAAGGTGGTAATGGTGCGTTGCCCACCTGAGGCCGGGATGTTAGGCTTCGAGCAAAAGTATATTTACTTGTTACCTTGCCCTCCAAACCGGAACACGTCATGACGTTATGGCGGCAGGAATAGGTAAGACGGTGGTACCAATCCGGGTGAGTCGCTGCGAAACTCTACCTCCTAGTCAGATGTCACGGTGCTAGTAACGGTAAGCCTATGCTCGCCTTTTAAGAGCTGCCTGGCAGGAAGGAAGATGGTCTATTCTGCAAAGGAGCTCAGACCAACACGGGGTAAAATAAATTATGTTAAACATTATTATGTTAAACTGCTAAAAATCAATCTCAATTTCAAGGAAGTTGATTTTTGCCGTTTTCCTGCTCTTCAATTATTATCTATTCGTAGAGTTTGGTGTAATAGGTTAAAGCTATTCCAGAGTTCAGTCACTTTTAAACTTACGCGCTGACATCAACAACGAGCGCGTAATAATCAAATATAGCCAATATGTTAATCATATAAAACATTCAAAATACGAGCATCTCGTACAAAGTTTTCCGTGAATTGGGAAAGATATATGTTATTCCTCACATCTTTTGATCATAAATGTCATTGTACTATAAATTACGTATTTTACGACTTGTGAGAAAAAATAATTTCGGATTTCGAATCGTAAAATTATGACGAATGTTGTTTGGAATCGTATTTTGTCTATCGTTACGCTGGTTTCGGATGTTCCATTTTTTGTTTTTAATATGACGTAGGAATAACAATATTTCTTTTTCTTGCCAGTCATTTACACATGACTAGCTTCCACTCGGGGCTTTGTCCGCGTACCAAGTTATTTTTTTATAAAATATAGAGATATAGGCTACTATCTCATTCTGATGTGTAAACTATATTCCTGCTAAGTTTCGTCTTAAACCGTTTAATAGTAGTTTGGGCTAGAAAGAGTAACAAACACGTGAATGGATTTTGTGTTGCTCATTCACAAACTTTAGAATTTATAACATTAGTAGGATTTCATAGTATCGATATTTTTTTACGGAAAACAAGCAGATGGGTTTCCTAAAGACGGTGATAATTCAAAAGTAGCAGTCCACAGACGAAATTTAAACCGATTAAAACAGTCAAAAATCGTAAAGTTACAACGTGAACCTGAGCTTCGTGTTTACTGACTACCCTATTGTCTAGATTGGCACACAACACTGGCGAACATAATGTTAGGAATCAGTGTGCCTAGTGTGAGTTTTTGAAATGATTTACTTTACTATCGCGTTTACGTTTAACGACCTTGATGTATGGAGTTATTGTCAGCGCCTCTAGCGGATAGTCGAAGCAACAAAACTATTTCATACATTTGGATCGTCCAAACGCAAACGCGGTAGTAAAGTAAATTCGTGCGATACTCGCACTCAGCACACAGAAGGGTTACACTTGACTCTCAATTTTATGAAAATTGGAAAAAGATAAGTCAGTACTCTTAAACATAATACTAGTCAATTATTACAATATATTTAGTTAATAATAAACAATAAATTACTTTATCAGATTCGCAGATTTTTTTAATCTAAGTGTTAGCCCGCTAGTAATTTAATTCATTTACGATTTAGGGAACAGGCTCCGAGATAACGGGCATGACACCCGCTCCGGCTCATTTTTGGTGCAAAGACTCGCGCTGGTCATCCAACGTGGTAATGCCGCTAGTGTCATGGGTACTTTTGCACCGGGAATGCTTCGGGGTGGCTTATTTGAATTATTATTTGTTAGTTTTATGGTAAAAATACTTAAGTTAAATTTCATAGTTATAGAATGATAAGTGTTCTTTGGTTCAAACAATGTTTAAATTTATTTAAATTTTTAATTCAGCCATCTTACCACTACAACTTTCATTTTCAATAATTTGGCTTTTTTCAGTTTTGTTTCCACTAAATCTACATTGACATTAAGGACGACGAAGACGACGTAATTGATATATGAATAGTAAATAATAAATAATAAAAATATAAATATACAGATTTAATTCAACATTTGGGATTTTTGGACACCACCAAGATTACGGTGATTCTGCTAACGTCGAGGTTTAAGAGGCAAATCCGCTAGTACTGTCTTCAAGAATACCTAAAATGACATATCCGATTCCAATTTCCTATTTGGATGAAATCTAGATTCAACAGAAACCCTACAGATCGTGAGACCTAAATTAAAATGAAAATCTAAACAAAGTGTTCAGTCAACTAATATTATTTAATTTGAGATTTTTCTCCAAGAAAACGTATACGTATTATGGCGAGACAAAACAGGAAAGACAGTGAGTTATGAGTGAATTAGACCTACCAGAAGCCAAACACCTCAACATATATACAGCTCCATACAATAACACGCTCAACAAGTTTTTTAGCACCACCAATACACACACTACTACTAAGGACTTCATGTACGTTTCGCTTGGAAACCGAAGTATCATCAGGAGAATTAGACTGCACTCCACGAAGTTCGAGTACATAACGCACAGTCTTTCCTGTTTTGTCGCGCCAAAATACATATCCATTTTTGCCGGGATATTTTAAATCAAGTAAATAATTTTATTTGTATTTAAATATGAATTTCCGCAAAGTTACGACTTCTTCAATCAATTATCAAAGTTTTGAGCAAATCTGTAAGCTCCTAGACTATATCCGTAATTAAAAATAAAATAATAATCATTTATTGTCGCTAGGGCAAAGCTGGGGCGATGACTATCATCACAAAAAAGCAGGTCGAAATGTGTTTGGAATGTGATGTTTAGATCATAATCTGTCAGATTTAGGATCTTCCTCGTTTTTAATGTAACAATGTAATAACAATGTCAATTTTTCAGTCTAATTCTGTACTGAGAATGAGCACGAACAAAATAATTATTGATATTATGTCGGTTCCAGATATTTATAATTTCAACTGAACATATCAAGTGTTCCCGTATAAATAAAATTTAAATTTGCGAATAAAAACAATAAAATAAAAAATAATTACAATAAAACAACTTTCTTCGGGAATGGATAAGTGCCCGGTTGTCGATAGGTTTGCCACCAATCACATTGTGGGATTACGTACTTTCGGCGAATCGTGTGTGAACTATGGCCTATTTATTTAAGAAAAAAGGCGTAAAGATAATTTCTTTTTAAATTTATGTGTTTTTTTCTTTTGTTAACACTTTTTATGGCCTTAAAGGTTGTATACAGTTGGATTTATGAATTGTAACACAATATACACTACCTAAAGCTTCATTCACACTATAAGACTATATCAGGACTTCCCAAACTTACGTGCACTGTGAGGCCCTTTGGTCGAGTTATTCTTAAACCACGCCCCTTAACCCACTCAGTGTCAGAAGAAGGGCACTTAAGCTAGCCGGTTTGGCTAGCTTAAATATAAAAACTGACTTCAATGTCACTACTATGTAGCGATCACGCCTGATCAGATGGATTAATTTGGCTAATTTAATTATTATTAATATTAATATAATTATTTGCTGTGTTTATTATTGGCAAGAGAAAGTTCTTATGAAGAGAAAAACAGGCCAAATCGAGGGGAAATGGGAAAAACAATACCTTATTTTTTATGCAAACCGTTAGACGCTGATAATGTTAAGCGGTACGAAGTTCGCCTGGTCTTTATAAAAATATTATTATTTAAACTGTATTTTTTATAAAAATATCCAACAGTATCTTCAGGGTTATTCTCTAACAATGTGAATAGTAGACATAAATATTGACATTGATGTCGCAATTAGTTTTGTAGTTTAACTACACCTTGACACTAAATTACTATATAAATTAGTTAAATAAATAATTGAACACAAACCGTACCATGTGAACATTTAAGCTGAAGAAAAAGACGTCAACTTCTTTCACTCGAATGCTCAAATCGATTTAACAAGATCTAAGTCTACACCAGGAAATACATTTCAATTAGTAAATACTGATCCCAGGAATTAGTTTCATCAGTTACTAGCGAACAACTTCAGTCAATATCTTCTTAATCAGTTCCTCTTCAATTCTTAGAATTCTAAGTTCCATTTAAGAGACAGAACTCACGGAGCGATTTTTAACCGCACCCGCGGCGGTTGCGGTTTTGCGGTTTTATTTCAAAACTCATGAGACCGGTCATTTTTGCGGTCCCACAGCCGACGCAGTTGAAATTATCGCCGGCAAGCGTGGCGGTTGATGATCGCGCGGCCGGCGGTTGCGGTTAAATAATCAAAAATTGCATATTAAATAATTTTATTTGGATTTAAGTATGTATGTCCGCCAAGTAACGCTTTCTTCTATCAATTTTGTTAAATAATCAGTATAAATAGTACAAAATGGTCGCCCGCCAAGTAAAAGCACGCGGTCGCAACCCGCCGAGCAAACGACCGCTGCCGCGGAAACTGCAAGCAGCCGCGAGCGCTGCGGATGAAAATCACGCCGTGAAATGTGATCTTGCTTTTTTTTTGCATATAAATCTACATTCTACGAAAGCTGCGGGCGCGGGTAAAAAACCGCGCCATGAGTTTTTAGCTTTAAAGTTAACCGGTAATAGCTTTTCCTAACATTGGTTTTGGCTTATTTTCCAGTGATGAAGTAAAATCCTTACAGTTGTGTTAATCAAACCAGTAATTTTGCTTTTGAATGTGGAATGCATATTCATAATCTAGCCGTCTTTTCAATTAAAAATAATAAAATAAACTAAGTAGGTTAAAAAAGTATCTTCAAGCCCATGTCCCCGAAGAGATAGGCAGAGGCACAACCAGGGCACCCATGGCTAGCCGAAGACACTAAGTCCCATAGATTTAGGATGTACTAGATAAACAAAGTCAGTTACAAAGCGAAACCAAAAAAAATATGCGTGAGTGTGAGTAAATTGTTTATGTATGAGTTGAAAAAAAGGTTGTTGAAAAGGTCACCTACGTTATCGATATCGATAAATTAACAAACTATAAGTAAATTAGCATATTTTCTTTACCCTCATCTACTGATATAAACAATAT
>NJDC01003620.1:6446-37605 GCA_002245475.1 Calephelis virginiensis
TGTGACTACACACCAGCCGCGAACGCGCCCCCAAATCATAGAAGACCCCGCCACGTGTTATCGGATCATCCGGACCTAATAACCGCGCCAAACGCTATACTTCCCCCTCCCAACCGGAACACAAACTCACAATACAACAACATCACACTGTGTAGTGTGATGTTGCCGAGACCTTAGTCGCCGAGACCGGCGGCGCCCGTTTACAGTTTTTCTCCATGTTGGAATAGTCCGCTGATTAGAATAGACTCTGCCTTTCTACCATGTAGCGCGTAAAGATATAATTATAAACGTTAATAAAATAATAATATTGAAAGTACTACTACCACCATTACGCAGTACTCGTCACTGTCATATTGTGTTTGGAGGGCTGGTAGGGTAGTCGGTTAAATAATTAATACAAAAATCCTTACATCGCGCAGTTTGGGAACGCACTATTAACATTTTTGATGTCCATTGGTTGTGAATATTTTTTAACATCAGAAAATCTCTCTTTTTTATTAACAAAAAAACTGTAACAGGCAATCGATTTAATTTACAAAACGTTCTTCGGCGGAGACTTAAAAAAACAAGAAAGTATAAATATCAAGATTTTTCTTTTGTGATAAGTTCGTTTGACCACTTAATTATGACGCAACATTTGATAACTGTTAGTATCGCAGATGTTGACGGACAGCAACGCTGACCATCTGCCAAGAAAGCTTATTCATCTTTATATTTCTGAAATATTAAGAACAGATTAAAAAGTAATATTTCGGGAGCCAGCAACATTTTTGAAAAAGAATTTAAGTGTGTTTTTCATATTTATTTCTTTATTAGTATGCGGACAATCTGGCATCTGGAACTCGTTACATTTTTAGTGCACAACTAATCTTTACTTCTTCCATCCTTTTTTAGTAGGTTCTAGTAGTATGTCTAGTTGCACTACGCGGCAAGTACGTCAGCTTCTATTGCTTTACAAGTACTACAAATAGACCTGTATTGGGCACAATCTATACCAGAGGTTCCCAAACTTATTTCATGTAACGCCCACTTTGAAAATCAGTTGTTTTGTAGCGCCCCCCCCCTCGTTTTTTTCTTGTCAATAACCTCAATAACATGTTTGTTGCGCCTAGTTTAAGATTTATACCGCCCCCCTCTAGGCTTCCAGCGCCCACAAGGGGGCGTTATCGCCCACTTTGGGAAAGGCTGATCTATACAATGAAACATCCCATTTAAAAAATCACATTTGTAACAGTGCCAACAAATTTTAGTTTTAACGTAATCTTTTGTTCAATCGAAGATGTCTATTCTCGCACATAGTAAATTTTTGTTAAGTAGAGCTTACATTTTTTAATGTAATAAGATAGAAAACGAGAGGCTATTCTGACGGTGAGAGATACCAGTGGCCTATAAACACCATAGAATTCGTAGGTGCGTCGCTGAGTTGTGGCCGAGGTGTTGCGATCCGGACAGCTCTAATTATCATATCAAAGACACAGATAACGATTACATCAATGTTTTTTTTTGGTAAATCGAAATAGGTATATAGAAAAACATGAGGAACGGATACCAAAAACGAGTTTTGGTTTGATTTTAAACATGTAATTTTTTCTGAAACATCTTTAATGTATGAACTGTGTGTTATACAATTTAATGTGTTGAAATGGATAACCTCTCTTGCGTCCGGCGCCTAATGCCGAGCGACGAGCCGCCAATACTCCTCCATCAAGTCTACCTAGTAACCAGAACGCAGTACCAAGTCGAGGTACGGTCTCCCGGGAGACAGTCCTTGTTGCTGGCGTTTTAGGTAACAGTCCAATGCATTTAAATAATCATGTCTCGGGCTGAGCACTTTGCTCGACCCACAAAGCTCGGTGAAGTTGTAAAAATCGCAAGATAAGCAACAAATTAGTCATTCAAAAAAAAAGTATGACGTGGGGTAATTATGTAGGTATGTCGAAATAAAATTTGTGTGTCATTAAACTGCGAACATATTGGAAGTTTCCGCTGCGTCAACGTTTGGCGATTTGCTAGATTTCGTATAAAATGAATTTAGAGTGGTGTAAATTTGCACATAGGTACGTAATTTCGTATTTGTTTATAATGCTTATGAAAATAGATTTTGAGATTTTTTTGTCGGCGTAGTGCTGGAGTACGAAGCGATCTGCGCGCATGAAGGTTAGCTTCATGCAGCCTTCTCCTCACTGTTTAGTGACTCACAAGCAACTAGTGCTCTGACTGGAGCTTCTGAACCAACTGCATGGCCGCAACGTTCGGTTCTCTTCATGCGGCAAATTGCAAAAATCGGTGTTGTCGTTAAGTGGTTATGCGCTTCCCGCCTAGACGGTGTTGATATGTACGTACTTTAAAAATAGCGACACACAATAATTCCCAGAACCCTGCCCAAAGAGTAAAGTAACTGTCCATGAAGGAAACCCTACCAAATTGAAAAAAACAAATGTTTTTAAATTGTTTTTTTATTTTATGTATTGCTAGTGACCAAATCCATAAATTTTTAGTACACCCTAGTCGTAAAATGCGGTATTTTAATATTACATAATATATTTATTATACTCCAATTTTATAGGCGAGTGTATCTTTAAGGCCTTTAATATGGTGCACAATTGAAACATCCAAATTTTGTTTTATTCATTTATTAATAAACTAACTTTACAAATTTAATAATAGCAGAACAATAATATTCCTTATTTCTTTTCATTCATAATAATATGATAATAATTCAAACCATGACTCATCGTAGTGAATATAATAATATGATTTAAAAATAATGGAGAAACGACAGAGAAAGCAACTTACAGAAATAATACAATTAAAAAATGGGTAGTTGCAAAAATGATTGCCAGCAACAAAAATATACACTCGCTCACTTTGTCCTACTCGCCTTTCGGCACTAACAACACGTACTAGAAAAAATATTACAATAACATAAAATTAAATTTTATTGTATCAATTCTTTTATTACATATTTCTGCGTCTTATTTACACATTATATAATGTTTACATACCAAAACTATATGCTATATGTGAAGTGTCCACCCTAACCTATATTTATAGTGTTTATACTATTTGTATTTCTTTTTATAGATGTATATATTTATCAGCATAAATTACTAACATTAGTCGAAAGAAAAAACAAAACAAAACCTAAACGGATAACTATCTATACACCCAATATACACAGCTAATTTCTGAGGATTTCATTCTATATTTATATGGTACAAATTTGCAAGTCATACTTCTATAATACAAATCCTACAGAGCTCGTGGAATTCGTCAGCGCCTTTATATGTACAATGCGATAGACAAATCCAAAGAAAAAACTTAACGTGTAACATATATTAATTTCCCCATCTATACACAAAAATTTACAAGAGATTGTACATCGGACGACCGACTTTAACTAAGAATAATTTAAAAAGTATAAAAAGAATCTGTTGAAGGTATCCGCACACCCCCCACGCCATTTGCTCGCCGCGTAATCTAATCTATATATTTATGCAGTAATCGCACAGCTCCAAAAACGGCACACGTTTAGGGCACATTTATCAGGCAATGTTTTATATTAAAATTACACAATATACTATCCTACGAGATATTCTAAAACGTTTGTATTGTAGCACTATCACTGTCCGACCTAAAATGGCAACACTTTACACACATCATTCAATGGCAATGTTTTTTTTTCTCTACCCTCATTTGCAAAAACTCATGCAGACCAATCTTATAACGATCAAAATTCGGATCTAGTTAATAAAGAAAACTAGTGTAATGAAATATGTTTCCAATTCTGCTGTTTTTCTATCTATATACATTTAAATGATTTCAAGTCTTTATCTAATTTAAGAAATGCTTTAGGCATAATTTTATGCAATGCAATGTTTGGGCATGTAATATTTTCCTTACCTATTAAGTAAAAAAAAAAGAAAACGTTTCTTTCCACGTCAAAATATGAAAACAACCAGTTTTAATTAACGCTTCGACTGTAATAACGAGGGGTCAAGAAAAAAAATCACAGTATCAAATAGTGTGTGCTGTCGCCTCTAAAATCTGAAACTGCAAAGCATAAGTAAAATTCTAATAAATTATAGGTCCGTATCTAAAACACTAAATATTTAAGGCAGTCTGAACTATCTAGACTTCAAAAAGGGACTCACATCCATTATTTATTGCTTTTCATTAAATTTAAACGTAGGAACCGCAAAAACAGAACATCTAACATTTCACTACTGTGAAACACTAAAGGTTGATTTAACTATTCATTGCCGATCTTATCTCTTTTAATTATAAAAATTAAAACTACCCACATTTAAAATTCATCAGGTATATGACAAAATTAAAAAATATTGTTAACTTTTCACTAGATAAATTCAAACATTTTCAAAGTAGATTTGGACTGCATTTACTAGAAAAAATAAGATAATGACACTTTTAAGGTGTTTGTAGATATATAAATCTAATCATTCACTCATTCATTCATTTAAAGAATTTTATTGGAAAAAATGAAATTTTCCAATTTAAGAACATCTTAAAATTCATAGACCATAAAAGATACAAATTTTCACAGTAAGCAAACGTCGGCAATGAACAGTATAAACTGTATAAGTGTATAAAAATGTACTTTACGTGATACGAAAATGATTTTGCAAAAAAAATTACTACTTACGAATCTATTTACGATTACGTTATGTACATTGCAAATGAAATTTAGCCTATAAATTCTTAGGATCACTGGTTTCTGTGAAAATCATTCTCAGGTTTAGGAAACGGAAATGAAATGTCAAAATAAAATATGTTTAGTAGGTTTACTGGAAGCCCAAACAGACAAACTGTTGAAACACTCAGTCACATGTTATTTAACTATGAAATTGTCACATTCAATTACAATTATTGGTCATGAATTGTCTTAAGAATAACGCTAACATTATATCGTAATAGCCCATGAACAAGATAAAGTTAGATATAAATTAATGACTATTTAATACATTAAAAAGTGCCTTTTAATAAAAGTTAATAAAAATGTTAAGTTATGTTAAAAATGTTTACAAAATTTTAACTTCAACAAGACATATAATCTTGAGATTTTTAGTCTATACTCACCATACCATGTAATAGTAGAAGAGCTGTTTGAGACAGACACTCAAAGAAATTTATATTGTCAATAGAACGCACCACCAATATCTCCATTGTCTATGGTATG
This sequence comes from Calephelis virginiensis, assembly GCA_002245475.1. NCBI lineage: Eukaryota > Metazoa > Arthropoda > Insecta > Lepidoptera > Riodinidae > Calephelis > Calephelis virginiensis. Next base: position 11,644 of record NJDC01003620.1, read on the forward strand.
GTACAACAGGATATACTTAGTTTTAGTGTTTTTAGGTAATCGACTTGACCATATTAATTTTTTATCTGCTAATTTATAACATTTTTAAGAATATTTTAAACTTGGTACTAAATTCATAGACAATCTATATCTTGTTCACAGGTAATACCAGCACGTTTAAACGAGAAATTCTCACTAAACATCATTTGCTACTAAAAAAGAATGAACATTTCCCGCCAAAACGTTTTAAACTACGCAATTCGACGCTATAAGATGTGCAAAAACGTATGAAAATATCATTTATTTACGCATTATATCTCTCGGGCTACCCTATAATAACAATGTGCCTACAAGACGAGTGCTCATTTTGTACAATAATACATTACTATACTAAACTAAGGCTCCCGTGGCTGAAAAACACTAGTCAATAAGCTCAGAGCTAGCGACCGTTTTTTGACAGGCATTGCGAACACATTAATAACCTACACCAAACACGCCACCCACTCTGAGGCTACGTCTTACTGTATTACACTTAAAAGTACATGAAAAAGGAAAAACTTACGATTAAAAAACATTTTAGTGCTTGGTAACATTTCACTATCCAGTATGTCATGCCAAATTACAATAACCTATACATATACCACACGTAAATACCCTCTCCGTAAAATCCACTAGTCTACTCTTTATTGCACATTAAATTTTTAATTTACAAACACGTGAGATTCATAAAATTAAAAATTTTACATTTAAATAAAACACCGCTAATTTTTCAAAAATGGACACATTTTTACAGCTGGTGCTCTTGGGCTATTTCCAGCGGTTTATGCAAAATAAAATTCATGCTACTCAAAACATTTTGTAATAAACTCTTTTTTTTCTAAAAATTTAAAATGTCGAAAAAAATATTTTACAGGTTTTATGTACAAGCAATAAAAGCTGATTTTATTTTACAAAAAAATCTTATAAACTGATTAATAAAAAAATTGAATCCCATTAAAATTTGTTAAACAAATACATGTGCCATATTGTGTTAAAACCAGCCCTTTACATAAAAAAAATACCATAACAATGCTGTAACTTGATATAACAATGTAACAAACACACACACACACACAATATCACTCAACTTCAATCAGCAACAATATGTTTCTAACTTCACAAGTCGAAATGATAATAACTTAAAGTAAAGCTTTCGAAAACCTTCACCGAGAAACTGACATTTAAATCTTTCACAAGTCTGAATATTATCATAAAGATACAAGTTTTGTAGCTATTATGCCAACCCACAATAGGTTCCCCATTAGAAACTTGATTATGTTATCAGATTTATATTGTCACGAGTCAAGCTGGGGGTGGTATCAGGATTTGATTACGTTAATTTCTGACTTGCTTATATCAACATTCTGAATTAAGTCAGTCTTCTGACTCCATGGTGTTACAATTTTGATTTGAAAAACATTGATGATTTCTTGTTTTTTATTTAATAAAAAATATGTTTAGTAATTTCAGACTCAATAAAAAGCATAGCTATAGTGAATTCATTAATATTTGAATAAAAGTGCAGAATGTCTTTGAAGATGATAGTTAAGGGTGGTGATTGGTGATGTGGTAAAAACATCTAATAAATAATATTACATTTTAATTGCAAACTAAGAATTTTAATGCTGCATAACATTCATTTAAGGCAAAATATCGAATTTTCTTTTCACGTCAGGCTTCTAAGTAGAATGGTTTAATTTTTAATTCAACATGTCAATGTCTGAAAATCAATCATATTTGTAATGTGATTAAGTAAATGACAATATTGCAAATTTATATCGCAAGAGTTTCCTAAAATATTTGGTGTTTTTGTCACATATTTCTATACATCTTATCTAATGTAAACGTCACTCAAACAAATAATTAATTTTAGATAATAGTCTACAATAAACTTTGGATTTCAAAATAGTAGTATGTTGATTGCGAAACAAAGATATAGGGGTGTGTGTGATTGTTTGTATGTGGGCGAGTGTCGTCAGTCGAGCGGGTAGAGAAGCGGCAGCGAGAGGGGCAGCGTGAGCAGTAGGGGGCGAGGGGGGCGAGGGGAGCGGGGGGGCGCGGGGCAGGCCGCGCGGCGCCGCCGTCACTTGCCGTCGCGGGACGCGCGCCGCCGTCTCACCGCGCCCGCGTTTGGGCTGACACCTTCGCCAACTGATAACAAAATTATTTTTAGCACACTACTGTATATATAATAGGCGCATAAAAAAAAGTTATAAAAAAATTTGGATAGACACGTTTTTACAAGACAGACTCCTGGACTATTTTACACGTGTTTATCCAAAATTTTAACTTCTCTCTAATGAAAGAAAGTACGAAATACATTAATTAACATTGTTCAGTTTCGATTTATAATATCAATTACAAAAATTATGGCAATTATTTGTACCAGGAAAATCAATGATTTTATAGACAACACCTTTTGCTTATAATAAATTGAACAGTGTTATTTTTTCTTAAACTGTAAAAGAATAAGAGGATCCAACCGACTTAACCAATTAAGCATAATGTAGCAAACTCAAAATTAAAAGTAAAAGATTTGCAATTTATAGTTGCCACATTGGACGGAAACTTAAACTACCATCCTGGAATTGATACAATTGCGTTTAAATCCAAACTCAAATAAATTCCCAGAAACCAAAGAAAAACAGACCAAACAGAAGTGTTTCTGTGATATATTAGTAGGTACAATAAGAAACAAGTTTGGCGTTAAAATTTATTTTTATGCAGGGATGTGATCCTATTTGTAGCAGCTGGTAAAATAATTAAGTAATCGCCAGTGAGACTAGGTTGTAGAATCCTGCAACGAATCACACGTATTCTTACCTTACCACTGCCTTACTTTTTACCTTTTAGTTACATTAGTGATTACCTCTATCAAGTACAAGTTTCGATAGTAACAGCATCCAGTTGGTACCTCATTGTTAACAACTTTAATATCGAAATGCAATAATCTATCTAAGGTAGATGGGGCTTTGGTTTTTTGGCAATGGTTTACAATATTTAAAAAAATGTCTTAGCAGCAACAAAACCGGAGTAGTAGTAGCTGTATCAGTGTGTATATTTCTTATCATGTTTGACTTCTTAAAACCATAACAAGAAAATATTTGCAAAGATAAACTTACCAGCACTCCTGGTTTTCCGGCGCACGGGAGTGGTACTGTTGGGGGGCCCCGGCGTGGCAGGTGTAGCCGGAGCAGCCGGCGCTGGCGTTTGGCCGTGCCGCACCGAACGACGCGTGCCCACCGCTTCAGGATTCTTCGGCACTTTCACTCCACCTTTCACACCTTTAACACCCTTCCCCCGCACTTTACATATCAATGGTTCATCACTATCACTGTCCGACTCCTTTTTAGTTTTTTCACCAACCGCCGCGACCGCGTCTGGTTTTTGGTCTATTCTCCTTGGTTTTTTCTTAGGACGCCCTGGAGAAAGACCTTCCTCACAGCTAATAGTTGACGCACAGGAGCTCTCCGATTCCCGTCGCTTTCTCTTAGCTACTGGTCCCGGTTTTGCTGGCACGCTTACAGTATTTACCGTTCTAGGGCTTGTTTTGTCTACCGAACCACTCCGAAGGCTGTTTTTTGGTGGTAAAGCTGGTGAATCTGATCTGTCTAATTTATTGATTCCTGGACTAAGGCGTGGAGTTTTCGGTCCATCAGCTGGACTATTCATTTTACTACTCGACCTTGTACGAACACTTCTTGCTACTTTTTCGATAGCTGACGGTGACGGTGACTCTGGCCTTTTTCCAGTATAGTCTGGAGTAGGTATTTCTATAAGTAATTGTTCTAATAAACTCTTATCTGGAAAGTCTGCTTTCAGTGGCAGCCTTTCTAATTTTGGCTCCTGCTTTTCTTTATCACTTGCATCTTTAGTTTCACCATTTTCTGATACCAAAGTTTTATCATCTTTGGCGTCTGTGGAATCATTACTGCTCACTTTTTCTTGATTAGAATAAGTGTAAAGGGGTGGCGATACCCTACTGGGCAGGTGGTCGAAGTCTTCAATAGATTTTTCTTTTTTCGGACTAATTAATACCTCATCTTTACACATCTCATTCTTTTGAGCAATATTACATTCGAGTTTTTCACCACACGATTTCAATTCAATTTTTAATTCATCTTTACTCTCACTCCTATTTAGACTAGGAGGCTTTTCATTATCTCTAAGAATTGGTGTCGACTCCCTTTTAACTTCTTTGGTTTCAGTCGTCTGTTCAGGTGGTCTTCTAGGTGCATCATCACCGTTTATATGATCAGCGTGCATTTTTGCTAACTGTGCTTCTATATCACCAAGAACATCTAAGCCGGGCGGTACAAGGTCGTAGTGTTGTTGCCCTGTCTCCAACGAAAGCCTTTCTAGAAGTTCGTCAGAGGCCGGAGGAGGTTCTATAACACCTATTATCCTCTGTACTGATGTTGGACTTGTGGATCTAGGCATATCTAAACGCTCTTTCCTTTGTGGGCCAGGTGGAGACTGACTGGCTTGATTAGGTGATTTTTCTGATAGGGCATCCATGGATTCAATACCAGAGTCCTCCCCTTGCGCCTGTGAGTTTGGCGATCTATTGCTGAACTTATCCGCTTCTGGTCTAGCCGCTCTTTCGGCTACCAATTTGCAATACGTTTTATCCTTGGGTCGCTCTTTACGACGCGGGGAGACGGCTCCGGTCCGTTGACTAGATGCAGGTGGTGAGGAATCGACGCGATTACCTATTGTACCTACGTTAGTCGAACCAGGAGGATCTGTAACGTAAGCAATAAGTATCGCTGTTATACTTGGAAATTAATTGTGCGAAGCCTTACAAGAAATTGGGATCACCTTGTTTTAAACCAAATGTTTCTCAATTATGCTTAAATAGTGTAAAAAATATTCATTTTTGTAAAGATTGTCAATAACTAAACCCGAGCATTGTTCAAGCAACATATTCATTTGACAAACCTGTTAGGGACAAGTTAGGGAAGTGAGTTAACAGAGTTGATGGTCATTCAAACTTAATATAGACAATCTCTACAATTATGGACAGATAATCTCAGACTTTTATAGGAATTAGCTAAATGCCTCTACGGGTGTTGAAAATTAAAAACTATGATTCAATTAATATGTTCGTCTTAGTTGAAATAAAATCTATTACTGAAGTTATGTCAAAATTATCTGTCAAAAATCGTTACTTAGGACAATTTAAGTATATCATGAAGCTATAATACTACTGGAAGTTATACACCTAACAAAGACCTAATGTCATTTCCAAATACAGTTGTCCCACTCTAATGTTCTGACCTATCTTTCGTTTTGACTTTGTTAATAGACATTGGGATGTCTGTCAGACATGACTGTCAGAAAAATAAGAAGTGTAAACTCAAGTAATAATATAGCTTCATGGATTACATCTAGTGCAGTTGAGGATTATAATTTAAGAAGTGAAATCAAAATTAATGATAGAAATTTAAAAAAGATAAAGACCAGAAAGTGAATACGAGAAAGAGGTAGCTAACATCATCAATGTTGCAACAGTCCTCAATTGCGGAAAACCAAAATTTTCGCTATTTATTTAATGGGAGGCATTACTTTAAGACATCAATATATCGTTATTGCAAAAAAAAACTATAGTTAGCTACATGCAATAAGCCCAAGCTTTTCACGATTTATTACCTATCTACAATTACTAAATTAAATGTATAATTTATATTATCAGCAAAATATTCATAAAAGAAGGATGTGTTTTTCTATGAAATAAATCAATATGAATTAAATTTCATAACATTTATTGGTTGAAATTAAAATATTACCCACCGTATATTAAATTAATTATTGTGATGAAATTTATAAAATTAAATCATGCATAAATTTTACAATGTTTAACTTAATTAAAATTTTATCATTTACAATAAATTATTTACATCTTATTTACAAATATAAAATTATAACAATATTTTATTTCATCTCGTTAACAAACGCTACTTTTAATGTCAACCAATAAAAATAAATACATATATTTCGAATTAATTTCACCCTTTGACTTTAATAAAAAATATGTCCTTAGATTTTGATCACACTATTTGTGTCATTTGCTATTTCATTTCACATCAAACAAGAGACTTTATGTTGTAACTAGTTTTATATAACATTTAAAAAAGTACATGAATTAATGAATGTATTTTAAATAAAAATAAGTATTTATTATTCTTAATTTCTGTGTCACAATTTGACAATGTTTAGATAAAATATATTTCATCTTCGCCAATATTATTACCGTAGATATTAGCTAAGGGTTTAATTAATTAGAAATAACATATAATTTATTACATTTAAGTGGATGTACACATCATAAAACAAATAAATACAAACATCATTTAAATAGATAACTTGGCAAATAATTACTTAAATTTAGTGACTAAAATTAAAATTGCTTTATTGTTGCACTTAATGAATGATTTTTAATAACCTAAAATAAGTAGTATTAATGGAACTAAAGTTTTGGTACTGTAAATCTTTACCATCTCCTGCCATATGAAAGAACACACTACCATTTAAAATAACAATAAGTAAGATGAATAATAAGATAGCCCTGGACGTAGTGTATGGATTTATCCAATATTTCAAAGTGCAATATTACTAACTAGTGCTAATTTGACAGATTGTCAAGTTTTTTAATATTAATATGTATGTTATAATTATAAAAATAAAAAATAGTTCTAAAAATACTGTAAAAAGAAAGCCCATTGGCTAGTTTTATAGTACTGATAGAAACATAATATATAAATCAGTGTGTGTTTTTACTTAACTACAAATAAAGATTCACTGACACGCTATGAAAGCAAATCTGTTTGACCTTGAAATATCCTGCAGTTATAATGATTTACCTACATTTTTTTATTTACTGAAATTTGTATGTCACAATTTTTAGAACATAGCAATAAGACCATTACAAATTTATGACTAAAGCTTTTAAAACAAAAACCATAACATACAGAGGATTTGAATTTAATTGTGATGTTTGACTTATATTCCATATTATATCACAGGCACCTAAAACTGTATCCAGGTTTTGTAGCAGTTTGGACTCAGTTACAAAAATATTTTTAATTGTAGTCACTTGTAAATAAGTATAAGATTTCACTTTTAAAATGTTATGCTGTCTACTGTGTTACTTCAATTTTATGACTATTTTACTTCTAAAATAAAAATCACACTTGTTAGACTTGGAGGTCAACAATAGCTTATATTATGTTAAAGGCCTGATTACCTGTGAAGCATAGTTGATTATACATATATGAATTAAACATTTTTTCTTTAGCACTTCATACTGTAACACTGAAATAATGCAAGTTGATTATGGCTGATAGTTCTCTGCAATGCTCAGACTTTAGACATATATAGTAGTCAACATTCAGTGTGTTGCCAAGCATTTCATTGCATGCACTTGAACATGTATTTTCCTTTCAAAATGTTAAAATAAAGTATCATGACATTTGGCACTCAATACTCTCTGCTTAACACAGTTGTGACTTGGTATGACGATATGCATGGTGTTGGACTGCACTGATGTTCACAATCAACGTCAACTGGAGGAAATCAGGCCCAAAGGTTGCTAATCTTATTGTAAAAATATAAGATTTAATATGATGAAAACAACTCATATTAAAAAATGACTTACTTATATAAAATTTTAAATTATTTAACTTAAAATAAAATTTTACTATAAAATTATTTTAAAACTATGTTACAATACACAACTACTTATATATATTTTGTTATTTATGCTACATGTTATTGCTTATATTTCTACACATAAAATAAATTGACTAAACAATTTTTATGTGTTGTGATATGTAACCTATATTTCTTTGTTCTTTACCTTGTAAGTCACCCATATTCTTCATTTTAGTCATTTTACATCAGCAAAACCCTCAAATAAATAACACATTTTTTATTTTTATACTTAAACCTAATATTACTTGTTTACCATCAAGTTTGATTAAGGCTCTTTCTTTATCAAATTAAAATATGCCAAAATAAAAAACAAAAATTTTAAAAATAGTTGGGGTTTTGGATCATTGCCTATAACAATTATTTTTTCAGAAAATTTTACTATTACAGTTTTCTAACTAATTTATATAATTACTAAAAAACCCACTAATCTAACTAATCTTCACATTTCACTTCACAACAAAAAATGAAGTTACACGCCAGATCAAAAGGCGCATAACTTTTAGTATGGGCATAAATCTTTAGATTTGAAAGTAATCCTAATCCTACAATAAATCTTTATTACATAAAATGTAAAGAAAGACCATGTTATAGATGGTAAACACATACTATTACTTATTTCATTATTCTAAAAACTAACTGAACTAATAATTCCAATTATAAAATACAAATCTTTCAATACTTTAATAATCATATTGACTATAAAGAAAAGTATTAACATATTTGTTTTTGCATATGATTTGAAAGTTATACAATGTTACATCTCACAACACATTGATATAACTTGTCATTAAAATGAGAATAAAAAAGGACCAAATGCAAATGTTCTTTGTCATCATTATTATGATTAGTTTATTTGAAAATAAACAATTAGCCATTGCTCGTAAAAAATCAAACCAGATAATTTATTCATTAAAAGGACAAACCTTACGGATTTTGGTTCCCGGTGGATTTGTCTAAAATTTTGATATGTTGTAGTTTTCATCGTTCTGATTATGTATCCATAGCCACAATGTAACAAAATGGACAGTTTTCAAGCTAACTTCTTAAAAATCACCCCGAGGTACAATGAGCATGATTTTGATTTCTAGCAAGATTAGAGCTTGTGTCTCTATTTTTGTTCCGTTTTAACTTTTTTGCATGATGAAAATACTCATTTTTTGGCCTATTTTCACTGTTTGCTTTAGCATAACCCAACGTGCACCGGCGTGGAGGTACCTTCACGCTCATCTGATTTTACAAGTCATTTAGACCTTAAAAGGGCTGATTTGTATGTTATAATAATACTATAATGGGACAAAAAATAGAAAATCATACTGGAAATAATTACTTGTTTTTAATAAATTATTTATTCATTCTTCATGAATGTCACATAATAAACAAGCATAAAACTATTGTATTTTTCTCAGTAACCAATGATGCATGCTCAAGTGAGCTTATTATTTATATGTATCTATTTTGTGTAGTATAATTAAGAGAACCAATTCAAATGTGTAATTTTTATGTGTCTCTACATTGAAGTTCCATTAAAAGTTCTTAGTATAATTTAATTCATTGAAAAACTGGAATAAATTCTTTTGTAAATAGGACAGAAGTTGTTAGAGTTTAGATGTTACGATTTTGTTGAGGAGTAGCTAATGTAGGTCGATTAACTCGCTCATGATATACAGGTTGATTAAAGGTATGTAGGAAGTTGAATTATAACTTACTTTTGTTTTGAAATTCATTTGTTATGTGAAAAATAAAAATTAATAAAAAATAACCTTGCTAAACCCAAAAACGTGTTAATTCTAGGTAAGGGTGGTTCTTAAGAGGTTAGCTCGAAAACTGTCCATTTTTTTTATATTGTGGCCATAGACACTTTTAATCAGAATTAAATAGACGAATCCACCAGAAACCAAAATCCATAGGGTTTGTGCTGGGTCCTTTATATTTAAGTGTCCAAAATTAAAAAAAACAAATACAAGTTCATGTAATTTTTTTTTAATATTCTCATCTTTGACAAAAGTTACCGAAATGGAACTATGTTTTCACTTCTAAATTGACATACATACCTGAACAGGAACTATGGCTGGTTTTCCGTTTCTTTTCTGATGATATAAGTCCATTTGGTGAGGTAATTGCACTGTCGGTGAGTGTCCGTTTTAATTTATTTTCCTCATGGTCAAACTTGCTTTCTACATCACTTATAGTCCTTTCTATACTTTTATGACACTTAAGCAACCTGCTGTCCAAATCACTAGCACCACTTTTCACTTCACTGTCTGTGTCTATTTGCACTGTTTTAACCTCACTGGACTTGAAATTATCACATTTAGCACTGTCCATCTCTATTTTTGGAGTTGGTAACTTCTTTTTAGCTTCATGATTGTTGGGAGACTCTCTATAGCCTTCATTCTGAGCATACTTCCCTTCCTTTTCTAACAAATCGTTCCTCCACTCTTTTTCTCTATCTTTATCCATTCCCTTGCCCTCACTTAGTACTTTCGATTTCTTTTTAATTTTTAAATCTAAGCCCTGTACTTTATTGTTAAGTTTGTAATCATGTGACTTTGTTACTATGTGAGCATTTTTTGATATTGATTTCATTCTATATGTTACTACATTGTTGTCCCCAGTGATTTCTGTCTTTACCGTTTCCCCTTCACCATAATGATTGTTTAGTTTTACGTTTTTGACATGTAAATATTCATCAGTCTTTGAGTTTTCAGTACTTTCACCAGATTTCGTCGCAAGAGACTCCTCTGAATCTCTTCTATGAGACTTTTCATCGGAGTCTAATGATTTTCTTATTTTAGTTTTCTTGGAGTAAATGTCTCCAGGAGCAAACTTTTTCTTTTCTTTCTTAGGATTAGTTATTACTACTGAATTTCGACCTCTAAGACTTATATGCAAAGGGGGTACTCGTAATCCCTCTGTAGGCTTTTCGCTCTTTGGCTGTTGATTAATAAAACCATCAGCTTTATATACAGATTGTACTAAGGGCTCATTTTTATCTAGCTTCAACCTCAATTTTATTGATTCCTTTTCCCCAGAAGGCGATTTCGGCGCTTCAGGCACAGGGGTAGCAGGTTTCGCGACGTTTGGTCGCGGTAAGGCAACTTTGGCAGATTTCCCGTCTCGTACAATCTTGTCCTTCAATATCGCCGGTTTCTCTTTTGCACCAACTCTTGGCTTTCCACCTTTTTGCGCCACCAGTTTATCATCCTTTTCTTTCTTTAATAATTTATTTTTGATTTTGTCATCATCTCTTTTGCCATCATCATCAGGCATAGGTATTATTTTAGCAATTCCAAACATTTCAGGTGTCTCAGTGGCATTTTCTTTGATTTTACACTGCGCAACTGTAACCTCTTCAACCTTTTTCTCTTGTTCTTTAGGTGGAGGTATATCATCATCCCTCATGATGGTTTTTATCAAGTACTGCTTGCTCTGTTCCTCGATCTCTTTTGCAGTAGCTTGGGAACCAACTGTTGCTGTTGCTACTGAAGTAGTAGCTCTTATGGGCAATCGAAGAGGTGGAGGCATTGATGATTGAGCTATATTCGGAGAGATTGACTGATTTAAATTTGGTGGCATTGATTGAGTGACTTTTGAAGGCATTGACTGATTTAAACTTGATGGCATTGATTGATTTATACTTGAAGGCATTGACTGGTTTAAACTTGATGGCATTGATTGATTTAAACTTGAAGGATTTGATTGATTTAAGCTTGAAGACATCGATTGATTTAGGCTTGAAGGCATTGACTGAGTTAAGCTTGTAGATGTTGACTGAGATAAACTAGGTGACATTGTCTGCATCATATTCCTTTCCATTTTTTCTGTATTAGTACTACTTGTTGAAGAATATGTTGCATTTGGAGGTGATTTAAAAGGTGCATTTTGTGTATTAACTATTGTGTGGTTTGGGGAATTAAAACGAGACGTAGGGGGTGGCACTGGGGGTGGAGGCATAAAGTTAGTTTCAGAGCTAGCGTCGAACGTCTCCGACTGTTTAGAAGGCACATCACTCACACTCGGTTGATTCACACTTGTTTGATTGTTTGTAATCTCAGAATTATATGGTCCATTTAGGGTTGGAGTTGGGTACTGTCCACCAGTGATTTCTTGCAGGAGAGCATCAGGGTTTGACTCTGATGAGTTCGGTAATGAGTCTTGCGGCGGGTCATACAGCAGATCCAGCTTACTGTTGGTATCAAGGTCTGATATTGCTGAGAGCGCTGGATCGTCGAGGTTAAGATCCACCCCTAAAGTAGGCAATAGCTGATCTAGGTCACAGTTGTCCGGTAGATCCGGGATGGACAGACCCAAAGTGTCCCGGTAAGGCTCATTCCAATCAGGCTGATTGGACGCTGCTCGACTGGACGCTGCCGCTCTTTGTTGAGCATTATATTGCTGTTGATACCTTTGGAACTCCTGGAAGGTAATAAAAATAAATTTTATTAAACAAACATTAAGTATTACAAAAATCTAGCGAACATCAAGATGTCAAAGTCGAATATTCGCTAACTTGCTTCAGACGAAGAATCAATTATTCAAAACTAAGCGCCTCACCACAAAAAAATTTAGATGCTTGTTTAAATAAACACTGGTCTAAAATTAACATCCAACCAATATCATGCTACACATGGGTGACATGGCAGCATGTTATAGGTTAAAAATTAAATTTAGATTGTTTAGTGAAACATTTACTAAGCACTGGTCCAAAATTTACATCCAACCAATATTATGCTGCATGTGGATGACGTGGCAGCATGTTATTAGTTGAATATTCAATTTAGAGAGTTTAGTAAAACATGTGTTCAACGAGTGTTTAATTTTTTTGTAGTAGACGTTGCTTGTTTACCCGCGATTTCGTTCGCGTATAATAGTAATGATTTTAATACAAAAATTTCGTCACCCAGTATAGCACTTTGAGGGTTATTTTTGGTTTTAACTTCGAGCGGTTCAGCAGAGAAAACGTAACCGACAGACAGACAACTTTCGCGTTTATAATATTCATGAGGATAATCAATATGAATAGGCGGCGAGAGGGTTAAGGGGTTGTCAAGATTTTAGTTTGATTTTATTAGAAGGTAATAGAAACATAGAAACTAAAAATTATCTTCCTGTGTATCCCAATAAATATATGGTTTTAAGAAACATTATTAATATAAACCTAACAGCATACATGCAGTAATCAAAACAACTATTTAGTAGGTTTTTATTGCCAGTAACGGTATGAAAAGAGCATAACGTGTGCCAAATTTGGAACATTATGTAATTATAGAATGCTAATGTACCTGAACACTAGACTGGGTCTTTTGGTCCATGGAAGACGGTGGCAATAAGGCCTGAAGATCTTCTTGTAGGACTCTGGGGGGCGGCGGCCGATGTCTCGGAACCTGTTGCCGGTAAGGTGGTGGTGGGGGACCGGGGAAGTTCTCCGCCTGGTAGGTGGGGAATCTCGGTCGGTTTACTATGGTGGTGTTGGGAGAAGGTGTGCGGTGATGGTAAGTGGTGGGGGATGGTCTGGGAGGTGCGAAGGTTCGTCGGATGAAAGGTGGACGCGGAGGGGGTGGTGCCGGGCTCGGTACGGGCCGGGGAGCGGCTGCTCTACCGCCGCGGTATTCGAAGGGAGCTCGACCAACTGCCAGTTCCACCTGTAACAAACATTCATTAGTAACAACAGTCAGACGTGTTTATGTAACATGTAGGTTGTAGGTACAAGTATTTTTTTCGATATGTCGTCAGGTTAAAATAAATACATATTGATAAACATCATTGATAAATATTATTTGGTGAGGAAATTAAGAATTACTAAACAGTGTGTTCCACATTTGGAACACACTGTATATCATACCTTAATATTTCGAATTAATAAACCAAAGAGTAAAATAAGTAAACCAATACGAGATTGAGAAACTTCTGTTTTCCATCCCATATTTTCCATTTTATAGATTGAGGACGTATTGCATCTACAATCATAATTATAAGATAAAAATATTAAAACAAACGCTAATAAGTTGCTTACCTGCGAGTCCTCCAATCGATCAAGCTTCGCCGGATGCGAGGCCGGCGGCTTGGTCCGCGGCTGCGGTGTGGAGGCGTCGTTTTGTAGCAGGTTAACCAGCAGCGGCGAGGACATGGCCACCGTGGGGGCGGGCGTGGAGGGGGCGGCGGGCGGGGTGGGCGGGGACGGGCTGGGCGGCGCGGGGTAGGGGGGCGGCGGGCCGGCGAATGTCGACGTGGAGGGGCGCGCGAACTGCGGCTCCGATGGGCCCGCGCGTAGGGTGCTCGCACACCCGCCTATACCTGCGGGCAAACATACACGTTAGGAAAAATGAGTTTAGAAATGTTCATGTTTGCGTATTATGTCTGAAACAGCTTCAATAAAATTAAATTACATAATATTATAGGTTCTAAACGGTTGTAAACAGATGTTTCGGCAGAGTTTCTGTAAGGGTCGAGCTAGCTGAGCGACAACAGTCTGCCCCGTCTGGCGATAGGTTTGCCACTTATCATGATAAGTAGTATCTTCTGCAAAACATGGGCGTCCTGGTTATAATCATCCTGTCTATATACAGATGTGAAGGTACTTAGCAGTCAACAACTAGTCTTGTACATTTTTAACATCAAAATCTCTAACATAAGTTAAGTACGCTATCGGATACGAAATGGCCTAACTTTATGACAGGCCTAGTCTTATGACAGATTATTGTCTTACAGTACATATGAAGAAACGCACACTTCGAACAAAATCTCTAATATACAAAATTATCAAATACCCACAAAAACTGCACGGCGACAAGTCTGTCTAAAGCTTGGATCCTGTAATCAACGAACCGTAATCCGTAACTATAACCATTGCCATCATAGTTTGCCTACAAGTGACGAAGCGTTACCAACAGCCACCCAAAATCTTTCGAGTTAACAGTCGATAACGAACGACCGTAGTTAGATTTATTATTCGTACAAAAAGCATTGGTAAGAGAAACGACTCGTTTTTTGAATATTAGGAACCGGCCACAAAGCAGAAAACATATTATCGGATGCGGCTTAGGAACGCGGCTTATAAATGTCGTCCTCGGACATTTTCGATTGCACTCACCTAAAGTGTTCTCCTTCCGATGTATGACCCTAGCCTGAGTCATACTACCGAAGGGGAACTCGCACCGGTCCGACGTGGGAGTGGGAATGTTCTGTGGTATCTTGCCGTCCATCGGGCACACCGTATTGGGCGACTTGAAGTTGTCGCGGGCGGGCGGAGTCTCCGCACTGGTCGAGGCACCCTCGCTGTCCGATATCAAGCGCCCGATACCACCCAAGCCAGCCAGCAGCTCGGTGTTGGGTTGAGATCTCGATGTACTACTATTCTCTGTAATTGACAATATTAGACAATGATTTTGAATTCTTACTTGTTTTTTTTCTTTGACCATCATACCGCCGTCTGTCATTTTCAATCTTCACCAATGAAAGCAAATATTGCTTTGAAGTTTTTGTGTACATTATATGCATAACAATAGGTAGGTATAGGTTACCATTGGCGTCGGTTCGGATGGTGAGTTCGGCGCCGTGCTGCAGCCGCAGCGAGACCGCAGCGTCCCCGTCGAGCTGCACGGACAGTATGCCGAGCGCCCGCAGCTGGGGCGCGCCCGCCGCCGCCAGCGCCCGCAGCCGCGCCGCCGCCGCGCGGGGCACCGACAGCGTCACGCGCACTGAGTTCCACGGTTCCACCTAACAAATTAAAATAATAAGTTGTCGCTAGTGATTGAGATGACATTCAAGAGTACACAGAGGTCGGCTTTCGTAGAGAAAAAACTTTAGACTAAAAAAATATTCGATTCGGACAGGAAAAAATTTTGTTTTCGTATGTGGTTGCAATTCAGATAGTGTCACCCATGCAATCGATAGCGACAGCAAAATATTATACGTATGGGTTTTCCTGTTTATAATATGAAAACAGTCAAAATAAATGCATATGAGTGCAACAAAACTGCAAAAACCGAAACTATCTATTTTCATTGGATACCTTGTCGCGATTTGATAGTTCTTTTTTTCTAAAGATAACAAATGATTCCAAAATGTTCGCACATAAATATAATACACAACCCAATAGTCGTTTTTAAATCAACCCAATAGTCGTTTTTAAATTATAATCAACAGTGCATATTTTTTTACTGTAGTAACGACTTCAACAATGACGACCTATCTTTCTAAGAACCATAAAAAATTGGCGAGCTTTCTTAAGAAACATAAAAAAAGCTACATAGAATGAAATGAGAACATTCTCTTTTTTGTAATATGTTAAAAGAACATGTCTATCAACCCTAACCGACTAATAAAGCAGTACATTGCGGCGACTGGTAACGAGTGCATGTGCGGTACATACTCTACTCTGTGCCATGTATTGGCTACATTGTATTACTTTTTGAAAAAGATGAAGTCGGTGTTAAATATAAAAATGAATCCCCATTTGCCTTGGTCATCGCATTACGCCTGAACGGATGAAACAATTTCGCTAATCTCTTTTTTTGTTGTAACAATTACAGTCAGAAGGATAATCAGACAGAATCAGAATCAATCAATGTCTATCGGGTAAGCTAGATCTACAACAAAAAACACCCCAGACATCTTAGCAGTGCCTTCACCATGAGTCGGTGTAGATTACGTTCGGCAAATTACGTTTTGTCAAAAAAATGTGTTTCTCTTAGTTATCAACAGAGGCGCTGTTCAAAGTTTTTATATACAAATAATTTGCAGAGACGGTAGCGAGTATAGTATACTTGACAAGCCGTAAACTCATGGTAAGGGCCCTCATAGTAATTTGCAAATCTATTGCATGAGCGAGTAAATAATTCGAAACGAGCAAGAGACACAAATTTAAGACACGAAATAACTTTATATTCTCACTGCGAATGGTACGACACGTTCGGTTACATCCAGTATTATTTTTTACGAAACAGGCGAATATCGTCAAGTTATCGGAGAACCGCCTTTAAATGATAAGAATGTACTGTTCATATTTCATAACACTTGTATCATGAGGTGTTCTGTGTCAATATGTTATTTTGATTCTGGTTAAACTATTCTTGTGATTTAAGAAATTCTTTTATAATTTAAAAACTTTAACTTATTTAACCGAGCCCATTTATTTAACAACTATAATCAGATAATGTGACCCTGATATAGCTTAATCTATCAAGTGATAACTTTTATTACTATGGTTAAAATGAACATGACCTAACTAGTTTTTGTTTTTCATACTTTTTCTAACTGACCTCATATTATGACAAGGAATAAAGATATAGGACATAGATTAGTAAAAAAACATTTAAAAGTGTGTGGACCTAGTAACACTGTGATATAATTAACATTACTAGATTATGCAGAGCCGTGTGTGGCCAGTATCATCACCACCAGCGCCCTGGACGTAATTTATATTGCGCCCCCTAGATACATCTAAAATTCAAACCCATACGAAAAACGATAAATGATATAATTAAATAACAATGTATTAATACTAAGGCCTCAAACTGATCTAACACATAGTTTCTTATTGAAGTGAACTGGATGGGAGCGGAGCGGGCAGCGGCGCCCGAGCGACGAGCGACCGTCAAGCGGTCTCCCTGCGATTGAGTTAATGTAGTGCTCTTCCCCTTTGAATGTTTATAAAGTGCATCATTTCAAAAACTAAAACATTACACATACTACCATGCATTTAACACACACAAACAAATATATTGATGATAACAATAACAGATCACAGATGGCATACTATAAAGTTTGGAAACAAAGTAGTTGGTCTTAAGAGATGAAGATGGCGTTCTTATCAACAAGATATTAAAATTTATTATGGTCGAATTTTGACCAATGGGCGACCACTAGTTAATATTAATTATATCATTATATAATCCGTGTTGGTCCGGGCTCCTTTGCAGAATAGACCTTCTGCCTTCCTGCCAAGCAGCTCGTAAAAGCCGAGCACAGGCTTTACCGTCACTATCACCGTGACAACTGACTAGGTGGTAGTTTCGCAGCGACTTGCCCGGATTGGTACCACCGCCTTATCTGTTCCTGCCGCCATAACGTCAGTGCTTGCCATTGACGTGTTCCGGTTCGGAGGATAAGGTAGCCAGTAAACTTACTTTTGCTCGAGGCCTAGCATCCCGGCCTCAGATTGGAAACGCACCGGTACCACCTTTGGTGTCTCTAAGCGGCGTGAATTTCTTACCATCAGGCCCTTCTAAGTAGATTAAATTTTACCATAAAATCCAGTGACGTCGCACAATGAAATTTTCAATGCAATATCGTTGCGTCAACGCGTGACACGACGCCATTTCAGCGACGTGACGTCAGTACGCGAAATTGTGATCGCGCCCTAACCACGTATCCACCAACCATTCGTGTCGCGGCAACGATAAATTAATTTCGCAATTATTATGCTCGAACGCATTCGTAATAAACTTTCTCCAAAAATACCTTAAATGCTACTAAAATTATAATTTAGTGTAACAGTTGTTTAAATACAGGATAATTTTAATAACGATACTTTTTTGTAGTACTCTCTTGCCGTTTTTTCAACATCGAATAGCTAAGTTGACTTCTAGTTCTTTCTCCTTTTCTTTTGTCAGTACTTAGAAGTCGAAACAGACTATGTAGTGTGATGTTGCAATAATCAGCTAAGTATCAGAAAAAGTACAACAGTACTATCACGATAATGTAATATACAGTATTGTATCTACATAGAAACGAGCGACAACGCGTTTATACCTACGCGTCTCAGGTTCGGTATACACTTGGTATGCCATCATTTGCGATTGTGCCGCAGTGACAAACGGATCAACCGTTCGGGCGTTTTTTGTAACCAATAGCTTGTCTATTACGTGCAACTTGTAAATATTATTTTGGTTTACTAAGTCCAAGTATTTTCTTGATATGACAAAGAACAATTTTAGACTATAATTTGCTGTTTTGGTAATCATAAAACACCACATTTATTTTTATTGAGCACTTACCATTAATTAAACAATTTTTATTTCTTTAAATAAACCACAACATTACAAAGAAATTCAAATAAGCTGATGCAGTTACAACTCTGAAGGCGCGTAGCCCTATCGCGTCTTTATGGCCTTGACGACCTTGACTTATCGCACGGCTGTAGGTATTTAATTCAATAATAGAAAATTAATTAAATTAAAAAAAAACCCGACACAAGAACTTAATTTCCCTTTAAAAATTAAAAACTTTACTGACATTCGATTAATCTCCCCACTTTCACCCCTCACAACTTTTAAACGGCTCAATCGATTTTCATCAAACATGTCTAAGAACACTCGCACATAAATTACCTTTAATACAAAAAAAACTAAATTTAAATCACTGCATCCGTTCAGACACACAGACAGACATACACATCAAACTTATAACACCCCTCTTTTTGCGGCAGGGGCTAAAAACAATGTTATTGTATATTGCATTTCTGTGGTATTATTCAAGCTACGACATCTCCATTCATTTGAACAGCAGCTCTGACTAAAATATGTTATCTGAATATTTGAACCAGTTCCGAGTTGATTTACTCACCTCTAATTACAATATTATAACAAAGCATAGTTTTAATGTTAGTCTCATTCGTGCTGTCATCTTTGTATAAAAAAAGTGCGAGAAATGGACAACTTTTGTCCATTTCACACACTATCTACCTAATCGACATTTTCTATACAAAATTGGAGCATAATGACAGATTAAATGTTAATTATAGTCTCTGAGTCCAGACGATAAAGGGCCAGTTAAAATTTGATTAAAAAAGCTAAGCCCACATTGTAAGTGCGTTTTAAATGTTATTGCCAGATTTTAATATTTACCTCTCTTTAAACATTCAGTTCAAAATCCGTAAAAATACTTCTCTTCCCGGTCGGCGGGAATCAGCCGAATGCTTCGTTTACTTTAATAGCCATGAGTCTGCCTTACAACATGTGACTGACGACAACAAGTCTTAAGAGTCTGACTTTTTTAAATTTATTTCATAGACGAAATAAGGACTAACTTATCCTCGAAATCAGGACACTGTGTTATACGACTGTGTTATAAGATAATTTAATCACCTCATGACGACACATTATAACTATAACAACTTTTCTTTTATAACCAATTGATGCGTCTTCCACTCAATCAGCTATCGCATTTAATATGTAAATTATTTATAAAATTGTGTCCTTCATCGACGCTCTTAAAACGCAACAAGAACGCCAAGCAAACGCGCTGTAACACCGGTGAGTGTACGAAACGAACTAAAAATACGTAAGCAGGAACTCGCTCGTTTCCGCTATGTTTTTCGTCAATAATAATTATTGTCTAAGATTCGAACCTACAACGAGCTGATAATAGGATGACATCTTTTTCATGATAAATTTAGTATGTCAGAATATATACAAAAAATGGGTTGACTAAAAAACCCTGAACAGAACATTTTTTGTTCAATTTCAGTTCAACACTCAATACTCTTATAGTTTGGGAAACCCTGTACTAAATTATTACATAATATGATTCATTCTATTGTGTTCCTCACACAAATGTATGTTCCTGTTGGTAAACAGACCCGAGCCTTGTGAATGATCAGTGGAGCACACCTTCCACTTGACCAAGAAGCTAATTACTTAACACCATATCTGGCTATAATAACATACTTAGTAATAAATATATATTTTAATTATGTAAAATTTATCAATTGAAATTAAATTATTATGAGACTTTAATAATTGTCTGCAGTCTGTACACACGTCTGTGACCACTAATCGCGTGCGTCCCGCGTTGCTGACACCCTGTTCCCGCTTTGCGGTCGCGTGTATGTGCAAGCATCAAACATACACTATGGCAGTTTCCTCTGCGCGGTAGGCGCTCCCGCTTCGCTTTCGCTTTAATAGCTAATACCTATTTATAGGTTGTAAATATACGCGCGATATATTACAATCGCAATATTTCTAAGAATATACTTAAGACTATTACACACAGGGGTTTTTGATCATGGAGATAGCATGGACATTACCAGTAAAGTTCTAAAAAATGATTGAAGCAAATTAAGGATAAGCAAGCACTTTAAGATTGGCTAGAGAATGACCCTAATTTATTTATTTATTTTAATCCTTTACTGCACTAAAACTTATGTACAAAGTCGAATAAACGGCAGTTAGTTTGTTTACCTTATATAATGATGACAAAAACAAAAAGAATGTATGTGAATGTATTTGATAAACATAAATACAATTTGTCACCCTAAGTCCAAAAAGTTTGGAAATAACTCTTTCAAAATACAGTTTAGGTGAGTATACTCATACACAACATACCTTGTTAACTTTGAGCGTGTGCGGATGGGGCTCAGCGAGCAGCGTGCGCAGCTCGCGCAGCAAGCGACGTAGGCGCGCAGGGAACCGCGGGTCGCGCAAGTCACCTTCGCAGGTCACCACCACGCCGCACGAGCCACCGCCAACGGAGCCTAGCCCATCGCTATCCGCTGCCATGCTGGAAACATACATCAAGGCACATTAATCGTTTTACAAAAGCAAACTTATCTAAGTTCTAAGATCACCCAAAACCATTTTTAACCATAAAAAAGTATCGTCACGCCCATATCCTCAAAGAGGTAGGCAGAGGCACAGCCGGGGCACCCATGATTAGCCGAAAACACTAAGTCCCACATTGTGATAGTCAGTTCCCAACCGGGCACATATCCAATCCCCAGCAACATTTTTTTTTTATTAGAAAATTGGGATACCCAAATTTTCTTTCTGTTGCCCGACCCACGATCTCATGCAATGAAGTCCAACACCTGAACCACTACACCACAGAGGCGATAACCATAATTTAACCATAATTTTATTTAAAAAAAAAATATTAGACTTTTTATATACCATTGTGGCCAAGATATTAGCACACAGGCTTAGCTCTACCTACCACCCCTGAGGCTTAGGTTCGATTTCCGATGGGGGCAGACATTTGAGTGATTAACATAGATAGAATCCCAGGATGTGCTAAAGATCAATATTTGTTTTTTAATTTTTTGGTGTTTGGCAATATTGTAATACTTTGTCCACAACACATTCATACTAGAAAAACAGCCGAGCGATACACTTTTATCATTACAACTTTTGACTTAAGGTACAGAAAGATGGTAATATTGTTATACAGCAATTTTTACCAATCTACCTAGAAAAGCAAGATTTTTATGAGTTGAGTGTAGTAATGCAACAATTAAAACAAAAGATTGAAAACATTAGCAAATTTAGGCTGTTTTATAGTTAAGGATATAATATTGTTAAGAGATTAGACTAATTATGTCTATTCTGTCTCACATTTTCTACATTTATCAAAGTTATTTTAATGAAATCATGGTCCTGTAAATATACTCATTTTACTACATAGTTCAAATTTTCTATTAGGAACATAAGCACTTATTAATTACACCTACATATGATCTCATAGCAAAACAAATTAATTGTGACTTGAATTTTGAGATAGATGAGGGTCATATGGATTGCTTTTATTAGTTGTGTGGTAATTGTAATAACTATAAATTGGAAACACAAAATTAATAATAACTCGTTTAACATGATTAAACAAACACACAATGAATTCAAACTGGACAGGATTCACCATTGTCAAAATAATCAATCAATCAATTGTCAATTTGACCACCTCGTTGGTCGAGTGGCTAGTACTCGCCTAACTACATCAACTTACCGCGAGGCTCGGGTTCGATTCCCGACGGGGGCAGGCATTTGTGTGATGAACATTTAGATGTCTGCATTTCCGGGTCTGGGTGCTTATTAAATTTATTCTGGTATCTATTTAAGTATTTCTATCTATGTATTAGTATCGTTGACTAGCACCCATAACACAAGCATATAATTTGCTTACTTTGGGGTTAGATTCAATTAGTGTAAGTTGTCCAGGGATATTTATTTATTATTATTAAAAATATTATCAAATCAAATAGTTTCCAATTTTTTTTTAGATGTTTAGTCAACATTTAAAAGCAATTCAAATAAAATCTGCATCTTACTATATGCTTACTCTTTTGATGAAACTTAAATGTCCTGTTACATGTTTTAAAGAGTAGACACAAGTTTTTTTGAAAACTAAGTTAGTTGTGGGAATTGTATGGGAATATTGAATCGGCACGATCCAATGAATCTTGCGGGGTCTCGTAAATTTCGTGAAGAAGATTGCGTCCGGTGCATAGACACACTCGGGTGTTAGCGCCGGGTTCGGGTGTAGTATGTCGTCCGCGAATGCAACATGGACTCGCGGCAGTCCGGGTACGTCGTTCGTGTAGAGGGTGTATAGCATAGGTGCGAGTATCGAGCCCTGAAGCACTCCCGCCTCTAGAGGCCTACTGCTCTAGAGGATACCTTCCACGCAAAATCTAAATTTGCAATTCGATAAGCAGTCGAGTATGAGGAGTACTAGCTGGTCCAGTACATCCATATTAATAAGATTATAGATTAGGCCGCTGTGCCAAACCTTGTCCAATGCCTTGGACACATCGAAGAATAGCTCTCCTTCATATATCTATTCCGGGTGTTTAGTATGTCTTCCGTGAGGCTGTACACTTGATTTAAGTACGAATGAGGCTGTTCAGAAGCAAAATTGCTCATCAAATGTTTCTAGGGTACAACCGTCATAAGGCTACTGCCATAACGTCTACTACGTCATAAGTTTAAGATGTTTGTATAATTTTCCAAGTAAATAAGACTTATTAGGCGATTAATACACACAACGTTACTTGATTTCCGTGTTTACATATTCATATTACAGTGGTAATTTTCCGCTCTTTAGAAAAAGCACCACTTTCTAGTAGTAAATTAAAGATGTTTAATAGTAGGTATAGTGTAGGGGGAAAATATTAAACAACTATTTTAAATGTTATCTGGCCCTGTTATCTTTGATTAGATCTAAGTTTGTTGTGATCGGTAGAAATAGACACCAATGTATGTATAACTTTCTATGTCAATGCCAAAGAAGTAATAAATGCATTTGAATTCCCGAAAACTAACAGTATCCAACATAAGTTATAATAAAAATTACCATAAATTTTTGCATGCAATTATGACAAATGGACACCAAAATAAAAAAAGCATTATTTATATGGCTTTGGGTTTAATATTTAAATATGTCACTAATAAATTCTAATAAGGACATTAATACGTATTTAATTTCATAAGCAACATACATGCCTGTTATTAACTTTATAGTTTCTTTTTTACGTAAATTACATTACTTTCTTTTAGTATTCAAATGATATGCATAAGGTTAAACCTAATTTTCTAGATGTAAGGAATAGACCGAAGGGTGGTGTATTCCACTGCCCAATGTGCCTTTGATTCAAGATCTTACCAGTAACACCAACTTTAATTTTTATTGAAAAATTCTGAGTTTGTTCTTTTTATTCGGAAAAATGTGGTGAGCTGCTAAAAATAATTCTAGCTGGTAACTCTTGGCAAATGAATGATTTTTGAAGAAAACCTGACTTAATAAAGAAATTTGCACATTTTGTACATTTTATAATAGTATGTTTTATAAAGCTCTTAATTAAATAAGTATTCACAAAAAAATAATGTGTTGTGTTGCCACAAATCTCACTGAATGATCTGGAGTAAAGGGACCACCACTTTACCCAGTCAAACAATTAATCATCTTTATTTGCCAAGACTCTGACATGACTTTCTATGATGGCTTATGACTTATTTTGAATAATTTATAGGCCCGATTGTGTTAAATCGGGTAACTTAATGAAGAGTTAAACTTGACTAAATAGAAATGTGAATTTTTTACATACAATATGTTCAATGCAATAATTTATTCATTATTGCCTAATAGTTTTTCCCAAATTTGGTACTAAAATTTCAAAATCAGCAACACTTTTCAAACTGGCTATAAAAAGTAATCTTGGACTAAGATATTGAATGAGTGGAAAGGGCATCTGTCAAAGAAATTTTATAAAATCTTGGATGTATACATTTGACAAAGATCTTGGACCAGTGGAATACCATCCTAAGTGGGATGGAGCAAAACAAATACAAGAATACCAAAAAACCCCTGTTCTGATTGGCAATGAGTGGTACTCACCATTAAAATTTTACAATAGCTAAAATACAACTTGATATACACAAAGGTGGTCTTATCAACCCAAAACTATTTTTTATCAGAAAATCTTAAAGTGCTGTAGACAAGATGCAAATAAATTGAAGAATAGGAAAAAGAACTAGATTTCATAACAAAACATATTAATGCAATAAAAAACATGAAATAAAGAACTGACAACAATGAAAGAAATGGTAAAGTACAGACACAAAAATATTAAAATTTACATATGAAATAGCTACATTATTAGCATGAATAAACAAAACAAAATAAAAGCATGAGAAAACATAACAAAAAAACTGAGTAAACAAAACCAAAAAAAGCATGAGTAAACAATACAACAAGGTTTTAAGCAATCAATCATAACCAATCATAGCATTTAAGATAGGATATACAGCTCAATTTCCAATTTTATGTTAATTTTTTTAGGTAAAACATGATCAAATATTAGAAAGAATGTACTTAAATCTATGCAACTCCTAATGATCTCATACCTAACCTGTAACCTAGTCAAAAATCTGATTCAAGTTTAGGAGTGCAAAGGTTATATACAATTAAATAAATATAATATGCAGTTCTGAAATTGAAATAAAATTATATGTACAGATACACATTACATAACAAGGTTATTATTCTTCTTCTAAATAACATTAACTAATGTTTTCTTACTGTTCACAATACTGTTCCACTAACCAAATACTTCTTACTACAAAATTCATAAATAATAGTGGTGTCAATAATCTCCGAAATCAGCATATTTGTGTGAAAAGGGTAATGAATGTGGAAAAATCCAGTCAGCATTTAGTACTCAATATTCTCTGCCTACCAAGTAAGGGATTAGTATGTAGGGATGCATGTATGTATGTAGGTATGACTTAGATTGTGTCCTGTTTTACTGGTAAAAAAAAAGTGTATGATTAATAAATAATAATAAAGCTATGCCTGTATTGTGTAAGTTATTAAGCTACCTATGGGACCATGAGAAATTAAAATAAAAGCTAGCAAATTTCTTTGCCAGATTCTAAAAAACAAAAGTAAAATAGATACCAACATACACTTTTTGTATTTTATTATTGGCAGGTATCAAGAATACACTAAATAAAAATGCCA
>NJDC01003620.1:52265-63439 GCA_002245475.1 Calephelis virginiensis
AAGCAGATACGTAGAAAATGAGAATTTTGTCATTGTTAATTTTAATTGCAGTAACTTATTAATATAATCATAACGTTGGTAACTTAGTTTTATTATATTTGGTTTTCAATTCAATATGGTTGGTAAAATCAGCCTTTAGTGGGCAACAAAACAGTCCTGTCTTCTGATTACTACAGTTACTACAAAATTGTAATTTGATTTTGTACACCATAATATTGTTTGGTTGGTTCATAAATACAAATTTCATTGCATTAATTACTGCGGTAATATTTTTTTCTTACAAATCATCAATCAAACAAAATTATTTTGCAAGTCATAAAATTGTTTGCTTAATTCTGACAATAACATTTTTTAATTATCTGCAGTAGCGGGGCTCTATGATACAAGTATTTTTTTAATTAAAACAGAAATACCAACTTTATTTTGAAAAAATAAGTGATGCAAAAGCTCCAACATTACCCTACTGAAAATAGCTTCCATACAATTTTGTAATTAAATTTAAATAGGTCGAGACGTCCATCTTGTACGGCTGCCAATGCACAAATGAGTAATGCTTGATTGTGTGGACGGTAGCACAATCATAGAGGCGACAATCGCACATTCTATCAAGGGCCATCATGGCCCATTGTGAAAAGGCGGCGTGAGAAGCTCATACTAGAGAATTAAATATATCTTGCACAATTGCCATTTTATTTTTACAAACTGGAATGTGAAATTTATGTTTTCTATTTTTAAATTTTTGTTGACCTTTGGTGTCGCTAGGCAGTGTGAATTTCTAACCATCAGGAAATCCGTCTGCCTGTTTACCTTCTATTATCATAAAAAAAACACACAGTCTTAACTTTTTCTCCACTTACACTAAAATATTAGTAGTTTCGCATTCCAGAAATAGTGTGAAATTGCATGTGCCAAACAAAAAACCTAATATTTACAAAAATATTGTTTACTGCATGTCCATTTGTTTATACGACCAAATTCCTGATAATCTCAAACCATTTTCATTAAGAAGATTTTGAAAGATGTAGAAGAATTATTCGACTTACTGATAGAGAAAAAATATTATTGTGTAGAGGATTTTCTTGCAGAAAAGTTTATCACACTGTATTAGAGTTATAAATGTGAAAGTTTGTTTGTTTGGATGTTTTCCGTCAATCACGCAGAAACTAATAAACGGCTTTTGATGAAATTTGGTTTACAATCAGGGTGTGAGCTGACTTGGGTGATAGAATACTTTTTATCACGATTAAATGCTCCCTTGGGATAAAATAGGGAATTTAGTTCCAAGGTTTGGACCCCTTTTTACGAAAATTGCACGGGAGCATAAAATTTGGCACACCAGTTTATGTGTAGGAGAAGTGCAGAATGCTAATATTTTTAAAAAATAATGCTTTAAAAGTACATTAAATCAATAAATAAAACATTACCCACACTTCCATGCATTTGACACACACAAACAAATATATTGATGATAACAATAAAAGATCACAGATGGTGCACCATACAGTTCAGAAACAAAGTAGTTGGTCTTGATAAATGAAGATGGCGTTCTTATCAACAAGATATTAAAATTATTATGGTCGAATTTTGACCAACAGACGACCACTAGTATAGTTAAATATTTGTAATTTTTAATGATATCTTGGTAGACAACGAGTTTGTTTCGCCTTCTTTTCTACTGTCTAGGTCAGGAAATGGTGGTAGTCCAAGGCAAATAGGTAAAGGTCCTGGTTGCCGTTGAGTTTGTTTTGCCATTTGTTGTTCCCACTGGCCAGGTTTGAATATGGTGGCAGTTTCTAGTATATGGAGTTATATTTAATCATATTTTTAAAGATTTTGTTATGTATGTAAAAATTAATCGCCTCTGTAGTCAAGAGGTCCGGCGTCGGACTGGACTTTTTCATCATTCTTCATCATCATTTACAAAAAATTTGAAAATGTATATTTTAAAAAAATAATGTTGCCCGGGATTGGATAAGTGCCCAGTTGAGGATAGGCTTGCCACTTATTTTGCCTCTGCCTTCCCCTTCGGATACATGGGCATAAAGATACTTACTTTTAGTTATAAGTAATAAAACTTGAAATAAATATAAATAATTTACTTAAAAGTTAAAATATGTGTAATTAAAGTTTTTTAAGAAATATTAAAATATTTCCACATAAAAATGTTGTAGGTTATGTTGGTTTACTTGAATGTTTTTGTAACATCTGATTAACACACATATTCCGCAAATATTATTATCACTTCATTTCGTAACAACAGTACCCATGCCATGTTCCAATTTATAATGTAGGGTATTGGGTGTTTATGTAAGTATTTAGAAAAATACTTTCATAAACACCCAAGTATTTAGTTGAAAAAGCACTGTCAATATCTTTGATTTAAATAGGAGTCATTACATATAAAATTAAATTCATAAGTTTTATTTAAAATATGATTAAGTTCTGCCAATAAAAAAAATATTTGAGTTTCCAAATACGTACTTGAAATCTTACTTTTTTTCATCAAGAGTCACAAATACAGTTTGATCAGATTTCAAATTCAAACCATCAAAAATTAGAGTGAAAACATTTTTGGCTGTATTTATTTTAGTTACCTTGTGCATCTAAATCTAAAGTATATTTTGAAACTATATTTATAATTATTTTTTTTGTTTTGAAAATATGAATGTTTGAATTTTAATACTTTGTTGTTTTTTCCATTAGACGAGATAATTCTATAGTTTTAAGAAGTAAAAATTTCACTTGTTGAAATGAAAATGTGAAAAAAGGCCATAATATTGATGTTTCTGGAAATTGGTAATGTTGTGGTTTACTAGTAAAGTTATCAATAAATGAGTATATTTATCTTTGAATTTTTTGTGCTTTAATGCGTAACTAGCAATAGAAAATAAAAGTTTAATGGGATTGTTCAAGAATGTTACCAGGAAAAAAATATTGATTTCAAATATCACATTGCTCTGAATTGTAAGTGTTACCAGAGATTAGTAAATATATATTGTCTTTGGTATTACAGATTTACTGCCAAGAATTTTAAACACATCAGCACAATACCTTTTGGTTTACAGTTTAATTGATAAACTGTTTACACACGATAAAAGAAGCCTACATTTTTCGTAGCTAATAAAATTATGAAAAATGTTAGCTATGAATATGAGCTAATATAATATATAATATACTTCAATTATAGCAACTAGTACATATAAGGTTTCACCTCCTGTGGTCCTATCATCTTCCAGTTTGGGAGCAGTGTAGTCAGTAAATTTGTAAAACAAGGTCTAAAACCCCAGCCACAGAATAACGACTCACCTAAAATTCGGTTTACAATTCCGCTTCTGCCATAAAAATACAAAATTGCGTGTGTGTTTGTAAACCTTTCACACATCACAATGTAGTGATGTTATGGTATAGTTATAACCCCAAACGAAAAACAAAGTTTATGTGTGTGCGTGCTTGCATGCGTGCGTGCAGAGTAAATATGTAGAGAGCAAAGTATAATACTTCTTAAATACAAATTCAAATTTATTAAAGGTATTTTTTATAATTTTGTATACGTTTTCTTTTTGAATAGAGTCTTATTACTCACCTGCCTAATAACAGGGAGCTTATCAAATATCAAAGCTGGTAATGGTGCGTTGCCAACCTGAGGCCAGGATGTTAGGCCTCGAGCAAAAGTAAGTTTACTGGCTACTTTATCCTCCTAACCGGAACACGGAATAGACAAGGAGGTAGTACCAATCCGGGCGAGTCGCTGCGAAACTCTACCACCTAGTCAGATGTTACAGTGTAAGTGACGACGGTAAGCTTATGCTCGCCTTTTACGAGCTGCCCGTCAGGAAGCAGATGGTCTATTACGTGAAGGAGCCTGAACCAACAAGGGGAAAAATCTATAATACTGAAATTAAAAAATTCCAACAACTCCTGACAAAACCTCTGTATGCCAGAATGTTGGAAATTGTCAAGTCACACATAACATTACAGCAGCTATAATCTTGAGAAAAAAAAGGTATTAACCCTTGACAAACCCTGCATGTAAAATACCTAAAAACCATAATTTTCATGTCGGCTTTCACACAAAATCGAAACTGGTTCATCCATTAAAAAATATGTCACCACAGACAGACAGATCAAACTTATAGCGCTCTTCATTTCTGTTGGTGCTTAAAAAATATTAAATCACATTAGGTTTCTCCCCTTTTTTTATACAAGAGGAGGCAAAAGAGCACGTGGGTCACCTGATGGAAAGTGATCACCGCCGCCCACGGACATCCGCAACACCAGGAGTATCACAGATGCGTTGCTGGCCTTTAAGGAATGAGTACGCTCTTTTATCCCTTAGATAAATCCCCTCCAGTTTTTTAGATAAAAAAAATATTACAAAAATAAGCAAATTTATAGCTTACGCATAGTATTCCTTGTATGCTGCTTTTCTTGGACATCCTATAAAGGTAAAGACAGAAGAACCAGCTAAAGTACACAATAATAGCATTTTGTATAAGTTCATCTTTGTTTGCGACCAGTGTAGGCGTCGCATTACTGGCTTTACAAGACATGGAGGTGGTGGTGGGGGAGGAGTGCAGACTTGAGGACATGGTTGCGGTGTAGGGCAAGGGCAACTCATTGTTCTGAAAGAACAAATTGGTTATAAATTCTAAGTTACTTATAAGTTTATTTGTACTATTTTTCCTGCTCTGTTTTGGAAAGTAGAGAAGCTGGTATATTTATGCAAAAGACCACTTCAATATTGGGCATACTTTGCTGGCAAATAATTTAAGCAAAGTTGGCATATCTGTATACTATTTTAGTGTAACGAAATATAGGCCTATAATTAGTAGGGCCGTAAAAGATTTTTTCTCGATTTTTTTCTAGTTGTATTAAATTATATTAAATCGACTTGAACTTGACTGAACATAAATATGTATGCCATTTTTATTGTAGTCAAAAATTGATATAGAGTCAAAAAATAAATACATACATGTGTAAAATAATTACATATATATATGTGTATGTGTGACACAATTATTAAGTATTGGGTTAGAGAGACAAGTTTCACTATTGAAATGTAAATTTCAGAGATTTTGGAAATTTAAAAAAAATAAGTTCACTCAAAATCAATTAAAAAATCCAGCTGTAAGGGAAACAATGTTTGTAAGATAGTTGAAATAAATAAATCAATTTTTCTGTGTAGGATCGCCCACTTTACACACAAGGTATATTGTATTATTAAAATAACATTGATTTTAGACATAACAGTAAGCTCCCAAAATATTCTCATTACCTATTTGTTTTGTTTCTATTATATAGAACATTCCGATTTTTGATTCTAAACTACTTTATTTCAGAATTAAACACAATGGCGCAAAGCTCTCATGGCGGGAGTCACAGACGCAGTCGAGATCACGATGGTGGCTCTATGCGATACACTAACACAGACTGGGAGGCAAAAGAGGCGCTCTATCAAAGAGAATTGGATGAAGCTCGAGCGCGGGCCACGCAAATGGAAAAGACTATGAGGTGGTGGTCAGACTGCACTGCAAATTGGAGGGAGAAATGGAGCAAGGTACGAACTGAAAGGAATAAGGCTAGAGAAGAAGCAAAGCAGCTTAAAAACAAAGTAGATGTTTTAAATAAAGAATTATTAGCTCTTAAAACAGAAAAAGGAGATCTAGAACAGCAAGTAGTGGAGTTGAAAAGAGACAATGAGAAGCTTTTAAGCATAGGAGAAAGTAGGATAGTTTCTGGTGATTTAACTACAGAAGAAGGTGTAGAATTGAGGAAAAAGAACTATGGATATGCATCACCGACAGAACCAATGCGTCAAAGGGCGTCATTAGACTCTCACAAATTTTCAAATGTTGATAATGCAATGGCGAATAAATTAAGTGAAATGAGATTAAAATTGGATGAAACATGTAAAAATCTGCAAACTGAGAAAGATCAGAAAAGTTATCTGCTTGCCAAAATTGAATCTTTAACATCTGAATTACATAATACTAAAATTGAAACACATAATGATAGAACTATAGGCTCTACTGATTCTAGTCATAGCGAAATTGAGCGACTGCAAAATGAGTTGCAAGATGAAACTGCAGCTAAACAGGTGTTAGAAGAAAAGATTACTGAACTGAAAATGGAGATCGAAAGATTTAAATCCGAAAATACAATTCAATGGAGCAAACGTGAGCTTCTTGAAACTGAAAACATAGCAATATTACGAGAAAACAAAAAACTATACAGCCAAGTTTGTGAGTTAAGAGAACAAATACATAAATTGAATAGAATATCAGATGGAAGCGTGTACGGAGTTCCATTTAATGAACATAATAGATTGGAGTCTAACATACTTTATCTAAGAAAAACCAGTGTTAGCCCAAGATCTCACGAGTCAAGTAATGGTTCATCAGGGGCTCCTTATGAAACAAAAACAAATACTTCAGGAGAAGACGACGAACTAGCAATTGTTGAAAGAAATTAAGATATTAACCTTAGTACAGACGGATTTTTGATTTTCACTTTGATTTAACTGAAAACTTTATTTATTTTACTTGATTTTACTAAAGACATTTAAAAATCATGTTTGAAAGTTGATCTTTCAAATTAAAAAGAAGTATGTCTATGAAATTTAAAATAGTTTTAATGATGCTAACTAATGAAGTTTTAAGGTATCATTTTGTGTTAGGGTAACCACGGATTAGGTGGGAATAAGAGACTGCAAATAATCATTTTGGTTTATAACTTTACATTATAACATATGTGGGATTAAATAATACAAGTATTCATGCTTGAAATTGACATTTCAATATATACAAACAACAAAAGCCATTCATTTCTAAATACTAAGGCAGAAAGTTTGTAAAAAAACATTTTTTGCATCTCTCTCATAGTATTTGTTAATTTTTGAGTTTATACTTCTAATCTGTGTACGGTGCAAATTAAAAAAAAATACAATTATATAAAAGACCAATCAATTATTTCATTAGATGCAATATTAACGGCTAGTTAGAAGTTAATTGATGTTAGATCTTACTAGTACAGCAAGTTCTAGAAGTTTCGATGGCTTAGCAGACGAAAGAAGAAAACTCGTTTATATAAATAAACATATATATTTATGTCGTAACAACACGTAATCGTCCCAACAAAATCTATTTTGTGGTGTGCAAGTATAAACGTGTATATACGTCCATTGTTTAATAATTAACGAAAAATAACGATGTATTTTACGTATAAAAACACTTTGGGTTACTACAATTAACGAAATATTGGTATTTTCGCTTGTGATTGAAATTAGTACAAATAGTAAAAATCGCAAAAAATATTTAGTAGCTAAGGGTGGCGACTGATAACTACGTCATAGGTGATCGTTGATCTGGAAACAAACTCGTCTTCTCTCGTCTCTCGAAACCAACTCTTCGTTAAAATGAATTTTAGCAATAACTACTTAGACCGCAAGTCCATAGTGTTTGATATGAGTCACAATAAGCTTTCTCTAATAGTATAATATTTTCTTTCATAAACATTATAATTTTGTGAATTATTTAATTTTGTTGTCAACCTATTTTTAAAAATGTTTTTTTTTATGACAAATATATAAAAACTACATAAATAATAGTCAGTCGCTACCTTTAAATTTTTATTGGCGCATTTTTAATATTTTTATTTATATTTTTTATTCATTTCGACTGTGTATACGTAAGATTTAGATATAAGTCGTACGATTTTATTAATATATTTCAAAATAATTTAACCGAGCAATCAATCATAAATGATCATAATATGTTTCATCACATTACATATTAGATAAATAAATACGTTAGAACATATGGCTATAGTATACTCCAAGTTTTGACCAGTTTAAGACTATCGCGTATGTGTTTTAAATGTTTTATCAAAATGAAAACTGGTTAAGTTTGGTATAAAGTAAAAAAAGTAAAGCATAATGTTTAAGAACATTCCATAGCCGTATTATGCGCAGTAGTTTATTAACCTTATAAAAATTTTATAATAAAAATAGAAATACCAGCTCTAGGTTGAACTGGTTATGAAATTGGAATCGTCTTTTGTAGTTTTACTACGATGTACATTAGTGCTGTATCAACATTTACCAACAAATTACTAAACAAGGTGTCTATAAAAAACGTTATGTTAATGTTGTCAAGAATTCAATATTCGTGAGTGTAACAGATTATATTAAGTGACAAATGAAAAAAGTGAAATGCTTATTCTTAACGAAGTAATTATACAGACAGAAAATCAAAACAACCATAAAAAACTAACTAGTCTTTAAAATCTGGTTTAACGAAATTTGAAAGTGCCAGAATCGTTTGAAAATTAGTGCTGGTTGCTATTTACCTTAAAAAGAAGTAAATTTGAATGCCGTTCGGCCTTCATACTATGAAATAAACTCTTGCGCATAATTCGAAATATTCCAAATGAATTTTCATCGCAGCGATAAATAGGCTATAATAGGTAATACTTTCTTGTTGTTGAAATAAAGTTTAATTCAGAATCTATACTCGGCCTAATGACAAATTTAGATAACTATGAAAGTCTTGCTTTTACGCATATGATAGCATTGGAAAATGTATTTTCTTGGTTTAATCTAATACAATCTAAATCACTTATGTATAAAACCTCTTCACAGTATCGCATATTGCTTCAAATAAGCGTTTTTAGCATTTGACTCTGAAGTAACATAACTATTATTTAATGTTTAAACATTCTACTGTATCTATCTTGTTTTACACTTGTGTTTTTGAATGTTGAACAAATTAAAATTAAAAAAAGTAACAATGTGCGCATGAATGAGTATATTCTGTGTGAGTGACTGGCCGAATGATTAGTTGTAGCAATGAACTATTTCCTTATGTATTATACAAACTCAATACCACATTCGCGTAAAAGCAAGAACATTATTTGTTAGTGGTTGTTAAAATTGTGATAGTCTAGTTTTAATAATAGTTATAAGAAACCTCGGTTGAAGTTGTAATTTGTGATTTGCTTTAATACTTTCGAGATTCTCTCGATTCTTTGTAGAAAAAGTTATTTTTTTTAGTACTATTCAAATTCAATTAGGTGATATTATTTTTAAATCAGAAAAAATGAGCCATGACCCTTATATTGTGACTATATTCAAAGATAGGTAACTATAATGATACGGATCATGTTCGAAAATTCTTAATCGAATTACTATTACAAAAACTAGTTTTTTCTTGCTTTTCTCATTTTTAAATAATTTCAGAACTAGTTTATTGTTTAGAAGGTAAATAAAAACGCTGTATAGGGAGCATTTATTATTGCTTATTTAACATACTACTACCTAAGTTTATAATTATGTGTCAAAAAAAGTGCAAGGTTTAAAAAAAATAAAAGGTACATCATAAAATCGGCTAATAAATAACATTGGAAACCCGACCGATCATGATACTGTTTTAGCGGAAATATTTATAAAAATGATAAGTGCCAAATGTGTTTAGTAAATATGTTATTTGAAAATAAAACAAAATATATCAAGCGCGCAATTTGAATATCAATTCATGCTAATAACTTATATTTACTTAACCTACTACAAATTGAGTAAATAGTGAGTTTTATGTGCACAATTAAATCTACCCAAAAAAGCAAAGAAAGTTGATAAAAATCCACTGTAATTAAGTATAAATCTTTAATATTGATATCTATTCTCTTGAGTTTTAATAATCATGTCTAAGCAAACTACATTGCTGCCTATCACCGGCTTCTAATAATATTGCTTTTGCTATATATCTTGATCGTTAACCATTTTCATGTCCCGTTGGTGACGTCAAAATGACGGCGCGCACCCTTAGACTAGGTAACCAAATTTTAACGTTTTAACGTAAATCAAAAATGTGTATAGATAAATATATACGAATGTAACATTTAGTTTAAGATTATTTATTGCTTGACTTGCCTTTTAGTATATTATGCACTGCCATATTTATTAATTAACATTTTAGTACAGTACTCGAAGATAAAACGATCTCCGCAAATTGTTAATGCGTTAAAACCACGTTCGTTTATAAATTGGCCTCTATTTTATTAATAACCGCATTAACTTCAAAATTTTTTAATTTATAAATTTAAAATATATTTTTATTAAACTTCTACGATTAGACCTGCTCTAATTTAAAAAAAACGACAAATTTGAGTATCCGTTTAGTGCTGTTTTATGTAGTCACAAATAAAAGAGATTGAAAAAACCTAATTAAATTATTTACAGCAACATAAAACAGTATAAACATAAGTAGATAAAAACAGGATACCTTATTAATTGTGTATAACGCTGAGAATTTTTAATGTTAAAGAATTTAAGTATGAGACAAAGTAAATATTATTGAAGTTATACTTCTTTTGGCGCGTTAGGAAAAAATGATGAGGGTAAATTTTTACGATGCGCGCGCACACCGTCACGAAAAACCGACATGATGAAGTTAGCTATAGATAACATTTTAGTTTTTAAAAAGATTTTTATCTTATTACGCCGAAGAAGTATAACTTCTAACGCGTGTACATGAGTACACACACACTTTTTTTAAAATACGTAATCTATCAGCTATATAGTGTACGAGATAAAAATCTTGGTGTGATTAACACATGTGTACTTACGTGCAAGTTGCTTGATTTGTGTAAAATGAATACACATAGTTTTTGTAGGTAAACAGGCTTACATTTAAAGAATCGGCCAAATTTTATAATTGCTTTTTAAATTTTACTTCGAAAAATTAATTTAAAATAGTCCGTAAAAATACTTCAATTATTGTCACCCTATGTCTTACCTAGTACGAGTCATGAA
This sequence comes from Calephelis virginiensis, assembly GCA_002245475.1. Taxonomy (NCBI): domain Eukaryota; kingdom Metazoa; phylum Arthropoda; class Insecta; order Lepidoptera; family Riodinidae; genus Calephelis; species Calephelis virginiensis. The sequence goes on from NJDC01003620.1 coordinate 63,073, forward strand.
GTCGCAAGCCTGAACATGTTTGCGTTCAACGGGAATCTATTTTTTTTTTCGAAATTACTACGTCTAACGACTTTTACAACGTCACCGGGCTAAGGCCCGAGCAGAGTGCTCAGCCAGAGATTGAATTTTGGGTGGGGCCTTGGACCCCCTCCCTAAGGGTGTCTCCTGTGAGACCGTACCTCGGCTACGGGAATCTAATGATGCTTCGTTTAAATTATATTCATGCCATGCATTTTGCGTCGGATAAAAGTAATAATTTTATTTTTTTCCTTATTTATTTATTTCAAACATTGAACCGGTATCGTTTCTCAAGACTCGGCTAATCATTTAAATGTAACCCTATAACTTAAGGTGAGTACAGACTATT